>JABCKI010000001.1:0-168265 GCA_018282025.1 Sphagnurus paluster | reverse complement strand
TTGTTCAAAAGCTGATGAAGTTACATAGACTATCTACCTGAATTTTGAAGATAAAAAGAATCTGCTCGGTTGCCAGAAAGAGAATTCCATTTAAATCACTTTTCTCTCTCAAAGTTTTTTTCGCATTGAGTATTGGGAGGACAGTTTTCATCGGCGCGAGGGCTCGAAAATCATAGGGAGATTCCTCTGTTTACAACAAAGACAAACAAAAATGGGTTTGGCAGGCGTTGCCCACCCCCACCATGTACTTACAGTGTGGCATGTGCTACGTCTTGTCCATGTCATTGTTTGAAGCTTGAGCTTGATCCCTATCATATCAGGAAGTGCTCTCGAACGATAATTGCATATCATCGTTTCATCGCAATCGATGTCGCCTGACAGCTGTTTTCAGTCACTTCAAACGTCGAACCCGGCCATCCAGATCCTTGTTCTCTGTGGACGTTATTTGCCGTATTTGAGTATACAGTGGTGACATATTTCCGACTTGGCCTACTCAATTTTTTTTTTTTTTGAGGTGTGCCTGGAATAATATTTTGACTCGTCGTAAGTGCACAGGATGTCAGCCATTACTCATACGCACTGCCTTTTTTTTTCTCTCTCTCAACATCATTTTTTTGGAATGAATCCAGGGCATCAAATAGCTGTAAGGGCCCTCATCTACTTCAATTTTCGGGATGTAGTGGCCGCGAGCCGCTGCCCATTCTCACCTGAGAAATTCAGGCTTACACGTGACGACGCGCTGAAAGTTATGTTAATAATAACTGTTTCCGTCAAGCACGGTAGATGACTTCAAGGTTACCAACCTCGTGCCGTTTACAACTTGATGAGGGCGCAGAAATAGTTACAATGTTGCAGTGCCTTCGGAATTGACTCACTGTGATTCCTTCTACTACTGGGATTTTTGCGCTAGGCGCAGACTCGTATCTTTTTCACCGTCGGAATCCTGTCCCCATTTGACAAATGGCACATCTACGGAGCTACTGGTATGCAAAGTTTCCAGCGAACTGCCCAATTCGGCCTATCATTATCGAATTGTACCTGCCTCGTCCTGCCATGCCGAGCGTTTCAACCTGGTTTAGGCAGCCGAGGCTATTCGAAACCACTGTACAAGCATCAGCAAATGTCTACCGCTCCCCGCTCCCGTTGATTTGACTCGAGTCTCTACATCTTCAGGGATATCTATAAGTACTATAATGTGCTTTCATGGGACACTATCACATATTCTCCAACCGACTCATCTATGGTCAAGTCTCATCTCTCTGTTCTCGAGGCAAGTGCCTCTCAGTTCCCTCATTCTGCTGCCTTCAAGATCCCCCTACTGGATCTATCCAATGGCCATGTTTGCGGATGGGAGCCAATAACGTATCGCGAGTTTCAAAGCAATGTCGAGACCCACGCTCGATATTGGGCGCGAACGTTGGCGAGCGACGGTATTCCACCACGCTCGGTGGTTGGCATGTGGTATGAAATATTTCGCTAAATATTCTTCTTATGCTAATGATGGTTTGTTTAGGATCGGTGGCTTCACATATTTCGATGTGCTTCATATATACGGACTTTCGAGGGCTGGTTACATTCCCCAGCTATTCAGTATCCGGCTTCCGAATCCGACAGTAATTTATGAGCTACTTCAGCGGGCCGGCGCGAAGGCCCTCGTCCACGACTCTAGCTTTGTTTCATCGCTAGGTGATTGCCCCATCCCAACGCACCTAACCAGGACCCCTGGGCCGACAACTGAAGAAGGCTTACTACCGCCATTAACCATGGCAGAAGAAGATCTTGCCTTTATTTTCCACACTAGTGGTTCGACCTCCGGGAGCCCAAAGCTGGTACCTTGTAGCTACCGCTGGGTGAACTCCGCTGTTCATAAATCCTTCCAGGCCAGCCGACCACTTAATCCCCAGAGGCAGGATACCACTGTTTGGATGTGGGTTAATTGTCATTTTCCTTTCTGAATTTTGATCTGACTCGACTTTTCAGGGGAAGCATGTGCCATATCGCCCAGACATTTAGTGAGTTATCTTCACACTTGTACCCAACCCACTGAGACTAATACATTTCCAAGTGCTCATTGGCAGTCTACAACACGGAACCTGCGTCATTCAGCCCACGACAATCGGATTCACCTCGGAGGAGTTAATGCACATGGTTTCGGTTGGCGGTTTGAACAGACTTAACCAGTTTGCAGCCTTCCTTGCAAATCATATTCGGCGGTCCCGAACCGATGCAAAACTCTTATCGATACTGGCTGGCCTCGACGAGGTATTATACAGCGGCCTTCCATTGCCGCGGGACGAAGAAGAATGGGCATATGCGAACGGTATTCCCTTAAAGGTAAGTTATGTCAACCTTGTACCTGTCACCAATCTGACAATCCCTCAGAACCTTTTTGGTAGCACCGAGTGCGGCGCGATGCTGCTATCTATTGGAGGCAAGGAATCACAGAAGGCACTTCTTCGCCCGCTCGAGGGTGTCTCGTACGCATTCCGTGCTATTGCACCAACACTAGAGGGCCATCAGTCGACTGCCCAGCTACTAGAACTTGTGATTCTTGCACAATCTCCCGATTGCCCTCACACCTCTCTACGCGATGTGGACGGCGATTTCCACACTGGTGACCTCTTCCAGGAGCCGACGCCTGGCTTGTACGTTTTCCGAGGTCGCAACGATGATTGGATTAAGTCTGAGAATAGCTTGCGTTGTGACACTAAGTACGTCTCACCCTTCCCGCTATGTTCAATCAGTTCCTGACACCTTCTGTGTAATCTAGAGCTATCGAGGACAATGTACGCGCCACTTGTGGACACCTGATCGCAGAGTGTGTGGTTGTCGGCACAGGACGACCATCACCTACTATGTTCATCGAGCCCGCAGTTGATATGGATCACGCTAAAATCAAGAAAGAGATTATTCGCAAGACGCGTCACTTTCATTCGAGGCGGTACCTCCACGAACGCATTACCTCGGTTAATATGATTGTTATTGTGGCCCCGCAAACCCTGCCTCGGACGGTAACGAAGGGCAATATTCGCCGGAAGGCAGTGGAGGATGCATTTAAAGAACAGTTGGATCTAATTTACGGAACGTCGCTATAATTTTTAGCTCCAGGATTACCACGGACAACTATCAACTACCCACAAGGACGATTACTGTACTGTTCCGACATCATAATCACTTCTAGTGTAAAGGGAATTTGTAACTAAATACATCCTAGAATACCTAATACTACCTAATCAGTGACTGCTTGCTTTCATCAGTGTTTCGAGTTTTTGTGGCGTTGCGGTATCAGGCATTGTATGAAGCTTAATTATAATTGACATATCAGTGATGCTTGCCAATTCTCATCATCGAGCTGGTACATTGGTTTAACGAACGGACTGCGCAGTTATATCGCTAGTCGACCACAATGTCATCGTCCGTAATTCTCAATGAGAACTTGCTGACAGTTGATAAACCTGGGCTCCGTATCAAACCCATGATTATTCCATCTTTTGTTTCGAGACCATCATCGCCCTCAGCAGTATCTTGATGCAAGGTAACATGACACGTTAGACATAGCAAGTTACCGCCAGGTATAGATGGCACGACGTTTGGCCCTTGCCGCGATGCTGGAGCATGCGAATCGCTGAACGGAGCGGGAAAAGGGTGTAAATGTTGTCTGTAGACAACCGGGGTACTGTTATTGACCGGGTGGAGGCCCCAGTTAGTCATGACGGTGAGGGGCCCGTGAGTATGGCGGAATGATTCGATTTGTAGCAACACATGCTGCAAAGGCGATACATAATTATTTGCGTCTTTTCGATGCTGTGGAGTGGCAGTTCGCATTTGTTCAGCAACGAAGCGATCGGGCCAGTAATGGGCGCTCATAGAGTCAATCGCGACCATACCAATCTCTTCGTTAGCAAGATGCGAGGAGTGGTATGATGCAAGTCGTGATAGCGAAATAGCGAGCTGCGAAGACGATGTAGGTCGGAAGATACGCAGTCGATGGAGGGAACGTTGTGCGATAGACTCAATGAGCGAGGGGCTGTGGCCCAAGAGACACGTGAGACGGCGGGTGAGCAAGTGTTTGAAGCGGATAATGTCAAAACTATGATCCATGTCAAAAACGATGCCTGCCTTGGCCCAGCCGCCTGCAGCTCCGGATGGTGTAACACAGACTATGAGAAGGTAGTAGAGCAGATGTGTTTTCCCAGAAGCGGAGGCACCTTGAATTTCAATGACATCTCCACGGTTGAAAGGGGATTGTGGCGAAGGGGACCTAGCAGTGGAGAAGAGATGGGCATCAAGGGCACGGATATGTGACAAGCCAAGGGGGGAAGCTGAAAGAGCGTCAGACGCTGTGAAATATATTTACGGAGCCAAGGCTGTAGTGTACCTGCGACTGAATTGAGGAGCTAAGTGAATAGTCATGGCACTGTCAAGGTAAGGAGAACAGGAACACATACGTGAGCGAGCGATTGAACAGGGATCTCGTCAAGCAATGGCATTGTGATCGAGATGTTTGTTTGTAATAGCAATAGCAACCACTTTCTTTCCATCTGTTCTCTGCATGCCCTCCTGTCCTCTCAACACCGACTGAACTAGTCTTTGACAGACTTGATATATCCCAAAAACGATCCTGTAACGCCCTTAAACGAAGTTACGCCAACTACGACTTTCTCAAATACCCCCACACCAACCCCATGGCGACAGCAGCCTCCGCACGAGCACAACCACCTTCCAGACGACCTCTCTCGGGCTCACCCACTCCGCCGTTGGCAAATGCACGAGGTACAGCTGCCCGATCCGCAGCTTCACCGCGACTGGCATCTTCCCTGAATTCGGCCTCTGTAACTCGTCGCGCTTCTCCCAAGGCGGTCCCGTCACCAGCCATCAATGCCGACTCCCACGAAGCCCTGTCTGCTTCTCTCAAGCAAGAGACGGACCAGAAGGAACAGGTATGCTTTTCTTTGCACGTGCTGATAGACTTACTCAATGCCTCGTGTCGATAGCTCCTAGTCCAACTTCAGAATAAGGACCAGAGCATTGCAGCTCTCACAGCCGAAAACAACACCCTTGCGTCTGCCTTGAATGCCGCCGAAACACGCGTTAACGAGCTTTACGCTGAACAGTCGCGTTCTGAAACCGAGCTCGCTCAGAGAATAGACATATCAGAGAAGCTTAGAACCCAAGTTCGTGAACTTGAAAAGGAAAAGCGAGATCTTCAGCGTCGGTACAACGAACAGGTTAGCTTCATTCCTTCCTGCCGATCATTAATTAAATTCGATATTCTCTCAGACGACCACCTTCGACGCAGAAAGGCAGGCCTTCTATGATAATGAGCAGCACCTCAAATCACGCATTCAGTCTCTCTCACAGGCCCGCAAACAGCCAGAGCCTAGTTTCGCCCCAGCCGAATCCGATGCCGAGGCAGATGAGGACGAGGAGGTTCATAAACCTGCATTAGAATGTCCCACGTCATCACATCAGGATGTCAATGACCCAGAAACTGAGCCCGCAGAGATGACCTCGCTCCGCCTTGAGCTATCTACGCTATCTACGTCTTACTCCTCGCTTCAAAGCACTCTTGTGCTTTTACAGACCCAGCTCGTTGATCTTAAACGCGTTAATCACGAGCTCCAAGAAGATAATGAGAGCTACATGATTCTCTTGAGAGAGAAGACTCTCAGTGGTCAGTTTGACCTCATACGCCAAGTGGGAGCCGACAGCAGCAGCGATGGCGATGAGTGCGACGAGGACGAGCAAATGGAAGACGAAGACATTGGGAGCCTACGAAGCGCCACTAGGACCGCTCTTGACAGGGTGGAAGAAGAAATCTCTGAAGAGAGCCTGGAGCACGAACTCGAGCGCAGTCTCGAAACACGCAGCACCGAATCGCCATCCCGACAACCCAGCAGACATAGTCGCAAGCGAACTATGTCTGCTTCTACTCCAAAAGGAGAGTCTTTGGCGGATCTACCTATCACTGGCCCAGGTCTTGATCTTGCTGCGGAGCTCGGTCGCGCGGAGAACAAAGACATCCTTGAGGGCAACGCTGTTGAAGAGCGGGACCGGTCTGTTCTCAACGGCAAAGGCAAGCGCAGCAAGAAAGGCTCCGATAGCCGAAAGGTATCATCAACCTCCATGGGTGGTTTGGAACCTAGTGGCTCGATCAACGACATCGACGCTCTACGCACAGAGGTCAAGTCTCTCAAGGATGCGAACAAAGCCCTCTCGCTCTATGCATCGAAGATTATCGACCGTATTATCTCACAGGAGGGCTTTGAACACGTCCTAGCGGTTGATTACGATAAAGAGCCATCTACTGCGGGACCTGACTCCACTGCTCCGAAACCACTCGCCGCTACCAACTCAAAGACGCGGTCCCAATCTGTTATTGTAGGCCGCTCATCTTCAAGTCCCATGCCCGAGACACGGGTCACGTCACCCCCAGTGTCTCAGAAACCTGATCCCAAAGCACAACGTCGATCCCTTTCGTTCGATTGGAAAGGATTTTCGATTTTCAATGGTGCAGCACCTGAGAAGAAGGTTGAGCCGAACCTCCGCCCACTTACACTCAAACCCGGCGCTAGCCCCGTGACCGGTGCGCGCAAGCTCGATACCCAAGAGGATGAGGAAGATCGTAAAGAGCGAGAACGGCTGAACGCAACCATGAAGTTGATGGGTATCCAACCCTCTCCCACTTCCCAAATTTCCCCTACCTTTACATTCCCGGCAACGCCGATCCAGAAGGCCTCTTCTACCGGTACTGGCACTGGGACGCCACCTGTGGCTGCGCGCAATCGACGTTTCTCCTGGTTCGGCTCCAAAACGGCTGATAATTCGGAAACCTCCTCCGTCAAGTCGACACCATCCCTTGAGGAGTCCAATACATCACACATTGGCTTGGGTATCCCTAGCCTCACGCAGGAAGCCCTGGAGCAGGCGGAGGCGGAGAACTCCCTAGCGGCGCTGGACGCACATGAGCAAAGTTTGAGCATGGAAATCGCGCGCGGTGCGAGCAGTGGGTTTACCGAGATTTCACCTAGGATAGGAGGTAGGCGTAGTCGCAGGAGCGCAGGCGGCAGCAGTGGCAGCACCGTGTGGAGTGCTGGCATGAGCGGCCATGGCGATGACGATTAATGGTCCAAGAACCAGATCTCCCTTTCCCCACACATCTGTTCTTTCTAGTCCTTCACTATATATACCACCAGATATGTTCAGTGTGCATTTGCTCCTTAATTCTTATACCACTTACTCCATGGAACAATCCCGCACATGTATGTATCACTTCTATGTTCAAATAGATGCAAACGTCACTCGTCAACGGCTGGTTTAATTTTACATAAAGTCTGCCATCGCTCAAAGATTTGTACTTCAAGACTTAACTGAGAAAACTTATTCAATGGTGAGTGGGCTACTAGCCCATAAGTCTTTAGACTGATTCAGATCAATTAGGCAGAAGCAAACTCCTCAGCCCCCAAAGCTTCAGATTTACCACCAGAGACGATAGACTTCGCTCATCGGATGTTCGACGCAGCACGTACAGGCAATTCTGAACTAATTTTGGCCGCGGTTGACGCTGGTCTACCTGTCAACCTCACAAACGATAAAGGTTTTTCTACTCCCTTAGACTGAGCGCGGAATCAAAATGTATTGAAATCAACTAGGCAACACATTGCTAATGTTGGCGGCATACGCAGGACAAACTGAGCTGACGAAGGAACTGCTAAAACGTGGGGCAGATCCTAATCGACTCAATGATCTAGGGCAGTCTATGATCGCTGGTGCCGTCTTCAAGGCGCACGACGAGATCGTACGAGAATTAGCGAACAGGGGTGCGGATCCGCGACTGGGGACGCCGAATGCTATTCAGGCAGCTCATATGTTTGGGAGGAAAGAGCTTATGGAGGTTTTAGGTACAAAGGAGGGTGATATAGGCGCCGAGGTCCCTACTCCACCGAGCGCCCTAGAGAATTGAACCAAAGGTCATGGAAACATGTATATCATCTGTCTCCCGGAATCTGAAAATATGATATGGCTTACGCCTAGATCAATATCTAATACCCGATTCAAACCTCGGCCTAGCTTATCAGAGGAAAATAGAACATACTAATGCCCCATTTTACTTGCTAGAGATCTCTCGTTTTATGAGCGTGTTCTGAGCATGAGTACGTATAGTTTGAAATGGATTGGCCGCAAAGTCCGGATTAGCCAGAATCAGTGGATGTCGAACTTGTTCCATTTGTCTAGGAAGAACAAGTTAGTGAATGCAGTACAATGCATAAAATACACTTACAGTGCACGCTTGCGCTGGGCTTTGGTTAGAGGAGCCTTTTTGCCTTCACCGATCATTCCAGGCTTTACATAGACCTTTGCTGATTGAGATTCTTGAACGACATCGGTAGTAATCTGGACAGACCGCCGAACGGCTAGCGGTATATCGTCTTCCAGAGCCGCAAGGGCCTCTTGCATCTCGCCTAAGCCGCTCGCAATTTGCTCTTTTGCCTTGCGTTTTATCCGTCGTGCATGAGACTTAGAGTAGGGCGAAGTTGATGTCTCCAATCCTATCCAAATTGAAAGGGTTTTAAAGGTAAACCCAAGCGGATGGGAAGAAACATACGCTCCATAAACGATTCATGTTTGGCCTGGATCTTATCCTTCTTCTTCAAGACAGGACGCACCTCAGTCGCAGACAAATTTTTCAAAATATCTTCTCCCTTTTAAAAAACGGCTCAGCATAAAAAAGCGAGGGGAGTTACAACAGAACTCACTGATGCTTCGATAGCATCTCCAATCTCAACATGCTCAACAGCATTGTCCTGTACAGCGAACTGACGCTTGGCGAGCTTTACGGATGGTTCGTGTCTTCCACTACGTCTCCGGCCTTCTTTAGGCTTTTAAAATATCGCAAATTAGAGTGTACGGGTAAGAGTTAAAACAGACTCACCATGGTGGTGATGTCGAGCGTCTGTTTACTTGCGCGGCTAATGCACAACATAGGATATTCTACATTATTACGAGGTCTCTAGGCGCGAAACAATATCACTGTCGTACTTACATGCAATATATTGTAATGGAAATTAGCTATGATAGTTTAGAACCTCCTCTACCAAAGGGTCATCCTCTTCCTTAGATTGGGCAGCAGCATCGTCCAGCCCCACCACTAAAAAACTTGCTATGACCAGCAAAGCACCCACAAGGACCAAACCTCGAGTAGATCTGCCGAGGAGAGAATCTCCAAGAACAGCGAGAGGTATCGTAAGGCTAAGGCCTATCGTGACCACCAGGGGCGTCGTCTTGAGCATTGCGAGAACATATAGGTAATCGCTCGTCAGAGTGATTACCATCTGGGAGCAAAATGATTGGTGTGTAATTTAGAAAGGCCTGAAACTTCGGAGATATGCGACGGTAACGTACGTTGATAATGATAGCGCTGATCGCTGCGCGGGTGGTTGGCAGTTCAAAGGTTTCGATCCCAGATACGTGAAGAACCACACCGATCACCCAGCATGTTAAAATATTAAAAAGGCCCACGAAGCCAAAAAATAGCTGCATGTCGATCCTAGACTCCGTATGGATGCGGACCTTGAGTAAAATAACATAAAGAGCGTATACCACTGCAGAGATGAGTGCCAGTATGTCGCCTAGGAAAGGTTTCTCGTGTGGCGAGTCGAAAGGGCTTGTGGGCGATGAGGAATCAGACAACGAAACAAGAAGGACGCCTCCAAAGCTATAACATTCAATTAAGAATGTGCTCGTGTGGCCAACAATGAGACACACCTTGTAAGCACAGCGATCAATTTTGCAGCAGTAAGAGTTTCCACGAGAAAAAGTCGTCCAATGGCTAAGGTAAAGAGACCTAGGAACCGCAGCAATGAAGAGAAGATCATCATAAGTCTGCTTGGCACGTACCACTCATACTAGACAATATTGTTGCACTTGCCACGCTGGTATAATTGAGGGCCGCGTTTACGGTCCAGTTCGCGGTGAACCAGAGAAAGCAAAAAATGAATGCCAAGTCCACTGTCTCCTTGACGGTCAGAGGTGGAAGTTGACGCTTTATTGTGGAATATTGTATCTGCAAAATGAAGCCGCGAGTACAAGGATTAACAACCAGGAAATCATTTCAGGAATATGAGTGTATACCTCAATGCGTTCGCTAATCACTAATTCGGGCTCGGTTTCGAGTGCTTGATAGCCTCCACCTGTAATCTGATGTAAATGTAGAGAAGACGGCAGAGAAGTTTGCAAAAGCGACGAACGTGGTCGTGACCCATCCATCCGCCATATTCTCTTCACAAGGAACGGCACAAGATAAAGGGAAAATGCACTTGTGTTCAAATAGGTGACACTGTTTAGAAATTGAGTAAGTATGTCGGGAGCGATGAATTGTTTGGTGACGTACAGGAAAGGTTTGTTAAAACCACCCTTGAAAATATCCTGGATTATTCCGAGTATTTCAGTCTCGAAGCAATTGGATCAGGACATAGAACATATCCACCTGAGTAACAAAGTTGGAAGCTGTCCAGAGAAAGACGACAATCAAGAGGAGGAGGATGCCTTGAGCGTAATCTCGCTGGATAACTAGCATTGGAGCGAGGCCTGGTGCTTTGCCCCGTAGCCGTGATGGTGACCTAGACACAGAAGTTCTGCGTGCAGGAGAGAGCAAGGCATCCATCTCTGGAAAGGTGCGTCGAACAGCCCGCTGCCCATCCGATCCGAACTAGTACGAGTATAAGCACAAGAATGACGTGCCCTGTTACCACAATCACGGCCGGTGGCAGGATGATTGATTGCTTATAAGCTATCGACGATGTACACACGCTACAAATATTAGTGGATGTATATGTATGAGATGATAAAATGGGATTCGTAACGAATGTGTGGGTAGTAGTGGACCATGCCAATGTGAATAATAGTACAAAATGATGCAATGAAAATGTCCTAGGTTCGCTGTGAAGCGGCTGGATGGTGCTTGACCTTCTCGAATATTCTGAATAAGCTGATAACAAGATTTGTGCAGTAGGCTAAAAGACCTATGCCGACAAGGCAGATAAGCGCGAGCTGCGATTCGCATATTCGGTCACCAAGGGCTCCTTCAAAGTGAGGGAGGATACTTGGTGGGCGGGGGAGTTCGTTGTACCAAGACATAGCAGTAGCGTTCGCACATGGGACAAGTGAAGTGAAGTAATTGTCGAAGGAGAGTGACAGGGCAGCCGACCAGGCACATATAAATAGCACCTCAGAGAGGGTATGGGTCAGTTTGCCGGAGGTTCTCCATAGACCCAATGGTCGGCCAAAGTATTCAAGCTGTAGAAGAATCAGAATCAGAAAACGGCAGATAATATTATGTTCGGAGGACGGACATATATGGCTATCATCACATGCACCAGAGTCAATGGAGCAAAAATGATGACCACCGACCTGAAGGTATCAGGTCAGATAACAGTAATCGAAGATTGGGAATGTTACACACGGAGAGCTGCCTACTGCACCCATGGCGTGACCATTGATCTCCATCTTGCGTATATGAATTGCTACTGCGAGCGCAGATGTCGTGAATGTGATATTGATAAACCGGAACAGCTGACGCGAAGACGACAAATCAGCAGCTAGCCAAGGGACACAAGAGAGTAAGGCATACCAGTGGAACATAGGTATTCGTGAGGATGAATGCCCTGAAGCGTTGTTTCCTGCTGCGCCATGTGTCTGCCGTCTTGTGGCTCGCATCAGAATCCTCGAGGGCTTGGCTGAGGCCATAGGAGTTATGACCATGGACACGGTGATGAGAAGGGCCCTGGGCAGCAGCACCTGACGACCAGGGAGAGTCCCATCCAGGAGTCATGGCCTGTGCAAGGGTATACGGGGCTGTAGGTGGAGGGAGGGTGATCGACAGGCCCTGTTGACGAAAACTAGAGCTAGCCTGCCCAGCATCCTTTTCTGTGTCTTTGTGGTAAAATGTGTGACCTTCTCGGTGCGATGTGGAGGTCGGAAGCCACGAGGAAATGGTGAGGTCTTTGAGACCCTTTCTCTCGGGTTTGGGAGTTGTGGGACTGGGAGGCTCAGAAGGAGACTGATATCGGGTGGTACGAGGGAGGGTAAATGTCCACCAACGAGAGTTGGAGTCGGTATTGTTGGTGGTATAGGATGCAACATCAGAAGGACGAGACTCTGCCTGATTTGCTTCAATGAAAGGGGTATTTTGCTCGTTTGGCGATGGCGGTTCGTCGCGGGCCCATGCTGATGAGAAGTGAGTAAAAAATCACAATAAAACGAGGAGATATAACTACGGGGAGTTGTTATCACGGTTGAAATTGGAGGAGGGGGAGGGCGTCGGGGCGTGCTACGCACACTGGAGGAATGCTGGAGACTTGCACTGGAAGGGCCGGACAGCTCGCGCTGGCGAGAAGAAACGGACATGGTCGTCGCAGGGTTCTTCGTCGGCGCTATGTCCGTCCTCAGTTCATGGTGGATCCACACTCCAAGTCTCCACAAGAACTGATTGATACTCGGTCACAGTCCGTCACATGGATCTTCCCTCCCTCTCCGCTGGGCCTGTGGGCTCCCGCTTCGTCTCTCAGGAAGATCTCGAAACTGCAAAGGCCCGCAGAGACGAGCAATGGAAGGCTGCGTATGCAAGGCTCGGCCAAGAACCACCCCCTCAGCAGCAGCACGAGGACTCGTATGATGGCAGGAGTCTTGCTGAAGTGAGCGTTTGCCTATCAGGCACTTGGCCAAATGTATATTGACTTTCTACTGTGGATCTCTGCATGATCACATAGAAACTCGCTGCCAACAGAGTAATTATATCTTTCCTAAACTACCCGATCTGTACTAACGCCTTGTTGCAAGATCGCTAAGCAAGAGGAATGGGAGGAGGAGACGAAGCTTGGTATGTATCGCGCGCGCTGTTCACTCTCTACATCTATCTTGAATGCTGCTCCAGCCAATCAGTTCCGAGCATTAGAAGAGGATGAAATCATGTTTCTCGACTCTGTTAGGGAGCGCCAAGAGGCAGAGGAGCGTCAAAGAAAAGAGAAAGACGGAGAAGAGGTAAAGGGTTTCAAGGAGTGCGTCCTATCTTCATTTATACTCCCCCATTTTGCTTACTTACTGAGCTTCAGAGCCGTCGCGGCTCGCACAAGTGCTGTCAATAATCCTCCTCCCCTCCTGGCGGCCTCCACGTCGACGGCACCGCCCAAACCATCTAAAGCCACGCCCTCCGTGCGGAAAGACGCCAAGAGATCGTTGAAAGGTGTTGTTGTAAAAAAGAAACTCAAAGTTCCCATTAGTCCGAAGCCAACGGCTGCAGTAACCACACCAGCTATAGCTAAGGACGAAACAGAACCACCAAATCCCAAGCGACAGAAAACGATAGATTCTTAATTATCATCAGATCCATGCCTCCAATACCTGTAGTAGTCTCGTGCAATGAATTCAACCAACTCTCACGGCCAGCAACACATAACGCATAGAAAAGTGGTTGTCATTGACAATTATCTACGGGTAACGGGACTGGGTGTTGGTGTCCATCGCATGCGATTGAGATCTTTGTCCTTGCCCTTCATACTGCTGTCCCTCCGACTCACTGCGTTCACTGTAGTGGTGCGTTCTAGCAGCCTCCGGCCCGCCGGCGTCAAGTTACCGGCGGCCTCGGAACGTCGTGGCGTCCACGAGGGTGGCGCCATGTCCCCCTTCTTCCCGGCCGGGGTTCCGATAGCTGGCATCCGGCCCGTAGCCTGACTAAGTCCGAGGAGTCCGGCCCTGGTGCGCAGGCTTTTAGAAGCCTTGTTGGATAGGTTACGAGAGATAACTTCGCGTGAGGTCATGGCTGGTATATGGAATGGAGTGCGTGACGGTGGTAGGTCTGGATCACCAGTTTGCGAGATTATTCGTGGTGTGGCATTGAGTGTTCCCCATGTCATGAGTTGTTTGACCGCGGTGGGACCTAGCTCTGAAGCAGTAGGAGACGGGAGGGTGGGTACCAGAGAGAATTGGTTTGTTGTCGGGGACCTGGGGCGATCTAGCCATATGTGAGCGGAGAATTCTCGACAAGCTTGTAGCTGTACTCACAAGGTGTGCCCGTGATAGCTGCATCTATTCGACTCCTTGTCGGACTCGGGGGCGCGGATTGACCTCGAGAACCTGAGGAAGAATGCTCATATTCTGGCAGACGTGTATTGCCATACTTGATTACTTTGGGGTCCGTTCCTGCATTGGCCAATTTAGCAAGATAAGGAGACTCGTCTGCGTCTGGTGGGAACATCAAAGCATTTCGCGTCTGTGTAAAGGATATTGAATATATGGAATGAATCGGTTATGGGTGTAGCATACCTTGAAGTTCCAACCATCCACTCCCGCTAAACGAGTATCTTTAGTCGGAGCCATGACATCGACTTCCGTGGCGTCCGAAGCATCTTCAGCGCGCACGATGAGCGCCTTATCTTTGTCGTCGCCAGACGACTCTCCTTCTCCCTCCGCATCGGTCTTTGCTTCAGATTCGTACCCATCCGTAATAAGTCCCGCCACGGTCGGTGCCTCTATCACAAACCGCTCCCGAACCCCCACCACCGGTGGCGCCTCAATTAGCATCCTTTCTCTCGCCTCAATCATTCTATCCCGTTGTGCCTCGACACGCTTCTGCGCGTCCCATGCCCATGCCCATTTCTCCTTCCGCTGCCGATTTTCGTCGTCCAGTATCTGTGTAAAGCTCGAGTTGTCCTCAGACGTATACTGCGCCTGGAAATCGTCAAGGCTCAGATCTGCGTTCAGTCGAGGCCGTTTAGTGGCGGGCTCTTCGCGAGGTGTGCGCAGCGGTGTCTCGGAGGGCCCAAAGCTATATGGTGTTTGGGTCGGGGTTTGATGAGGCACCCGGCGGCTGGACGAGGCGATGGGGGTGCTATTGATTTCCTCGATGCGACGCACAGAGGCATTGATTAGATGGGGGTCCCGAGAGTGTAGTGCGTCGAGATAGTTGTTTGTGGCATCGAGGTGAACGAGAGATGGGAAGAAATCGCGGGCTATGATGTGGGACAGAGCCTCAGTGTATTCGTCTTCTTCGAGGACTACTTGACGATTCAACGAGTGACCAGGCCGCGGTGTCTCCGGGATATCCATGCTTGCAGTGTGCTGAAAGTAAGAGTAATGCGCACGTGTCTGTGATCTAGTTGCTTGGCCGTTCTGTCCATTCCCACGATTCAATAAAAATATTCAATTATTCCTCCGGTGTGTAGGTCATAAAGTCGTCATGATGAATGAAAAAGTACATAGAATAGAAGTAACGAATGGGTGGGGGGTACTCATGTCAGCGAGCTAGTATGTGATCACAAGGTACAGGAGCAAAAATCCAAGAACACGCAATCAAACATAGAACACGTACAGGCACCTCGAGTCAACAATGAGCAGAGCACCTTGAACTTAGCCTGGCTTCGGCATCGAAGAAGTACCCTCCGTGCTCCGTCGGCCAGAGATTCCAATACTACTTGGTCGACCTATGCGGCTCTGCATAAGAGCGGATGCTCCTTTCCCGGAGGAAGGTGCTTTAGACGGCCCCCTCACTGTAATGTTTGCATTAAGAAGTGCAGGCAACTGAGGAAGGGATCTGCCGGGATCGTTATATCTAGACGTGCCGGAAGATGGTGTGCCCGACGCAGGTCGGGGAAGCGATGGTATAGTGTTTGGTCTTTCCCGACCCTCTGAAGTCTGATTGGGGGATGTGTTGGAGCCGAGAGACGCTCTCTTGGGTTGAGCAGAGTAGGGGTTGGCACCGCCTGGCCCTGTTGAGCGTTTTAGGCCGAATCCATTTGTGGAGGCATACAAGCCGCCGGAAGGTATAGGGAGGAACGTGGGTGTGGAGGGGCGCGATGTTGGTGTGGGTATCGAGCTTGTCGTAGTTGTACTGAGGCTAGTTGCTGATAGGCGTGATTGAGGTCGACGAATGCCCGTTCCTGAGCTCATAGTACTCTGTGCAAAAGTATTTGTCTTGTGAGAGCCGAAAGTAGGGGAGTGATTCGCGGTTGATGTAGCCAGGCGGAAAGAGGTTGGCGCACCACCTCCAGAAGGGTTTGACATTCCTCTATGTGGCGGCGAGTCCTCCATGATGAGGACCCAGCCTGAATCTCCTCCGCCCTCTTTCTGTTTCTTGTCAGACCCACTGTCGTTGCTTCGCCTGGAATCCCCACTACGACGCTGAGCAAGACTTTCCCAGCTTGTTTTGGCTGTTGACGCCCTGCTCGATGATGACGACGACGACGAAGTTGCATTCGAAGTGAGGCTAGACAGTGTAAACGGATTAGAATTGGGTCGACCTGTAATGCTTCCCATGCGTAATCTCGGCACACGTGTATGGATCTTCTGTTCAAGATTTCGCACTCGGGCGCGCATCTCGGAGACCATTTGGACCCCCTTACTCTTCGAAGCTGTGCCGGTGGTGGAGGTAGTACTAGTCGAAGTATTGTTCGACTTTATAGGTGGGCGGGTAGTAGGCGTGCGGGGACTCGACATGTGGAGAGGGAGAGTCGTCGATCTATTGACTCGAGAGGAACCGGATGGAGGGGTTGCTCTATTAGGGTGGAAACCCGCGCGTTGCAAGAGCCCTGACTGGCCTGCGCTCGTATGATAAGTATTAGCTTTCGGAGTTGTTTGGGGGGTTGACTGGGCAATTGAAAGGCTCTCAGAGCCAGACGATAGCTCGTCAAGTTGAAGGTCCGGTGGGGCCGGGGTATTAAGAAGGTCGTCGGCCGACGATGTAGTCAAGAGGGGGAATTCCGTTGGCGGTAGCTGAGAAGCACATAGGTCGGAAGTTGAGGATGAAGATGAGGGCGGGACAGTTAGGTTAGCGATTTGGTCTTTCAGAATGGAAATTTCCACATTGGCGTCTTGATCAAAGTGCTGTGAGAATCACGATTGATCTGACGAGTTAATTAACACACCTCTCAGTTCGTCTCGCAGTCGCTGAGATTCCTCCTCAAGACTAGCCTTCTCTAGTATTTCATGCTCGAGCAGAATCTTCTCTTCCAGAGCACGCGAATATTTCGCTTCCATGTCAGCTAGACTGGATGACACCGCCCGCTCATTCCTCTCCAGGTCATCATTTCCCATTTCGAGGTCTCGCAGTTGAAGTTTCGTCTGCTGGTATTCTTGACGCAGTTTATCGAGCTCTCTTTGGAGAGAGGCTGTTGTAGTTGTGTGATTAGTTTGGAGCGACATGAACTTGCTCTGTGTGGAATAATGGGTATGGAGCTGCGAACGTTTACCGGGGACGTACCTTCCATTCGTCGCGTTCTGATTCTGCCCGTATAACTTTAACCTTCAGGTCCTGCTGCGCCTTTTCCGTGCGCTGTAATTCGTTCTCTAGTTCCGCTTCGAGTTCCTTGCTAGCGTGGTGGAAGTCATCGAGCTCGGCCCGAGTTTCTGCCAGCATTTCGGCAACCTAGAATAGCGGTAAGATGGATGCTAGGCGGTGAGGAGGAAGAGTGGGACCTCATTGTATTTAGCACGCCAGTCTGTCGAATAAGTGCTGTGGTAGGTGTGAGTAGGAGAAATGACGGTGGCATGAGACACCCACTTGATCTGGTTGTCGTCAAGCGACGTATGCCTATCCCTGCGGAGGGGATCAGTCGCAGAGAGTACGGCCGTCATGACGAGACCAGAACGATAGAATTAGCCGAGCAATGGGGGGAATTCGTTGAAGACAATTGAAATGGTTGGGATGCCCTGCAACCCTGTTTGCTACTTGCCGGATTGGGCGTGGTCTCTTGTTTAGCTACAACGTGGGCCACAAACTGACGCGTCGATACAGATTAATTTAGTCGTAATATATGGTACTGGTTACAGATTCTCGGGTTTAGCACACTTGCGCCTTTCTATCTTCCCTGTCTTGGGACACCGCATCTCCTGCCATGAGACAGGCTCCATCGTCGCGCCTATGAACAGAGAGAGAGGATTTGGTGAGCAAGTAGATCAAACGACACTTGCGAAGGCTCAAATCACCTGCTTCGCTCGTAGCAAATATCACGCCCAGGTCGTTTCTAGCGGTTGTAACAAAATAGCTACGTGCATCACCAAGAGAAATCTGTAGTGTATGTATACTTTTATGAGTATTGCATCACGCTCCATTGTGAAAGAATCCCACCACTATACCGCGTACAACATCACCCCCCCTGAAACAATCCGCGATCTTCACTCTGTCCTTTTCAGTTGCTCGCACGTCCTGGGTCCGAATCACGCCCGCAAACTCTTCACCAGACGGTAGTGGAACACCATCGACGACCGTGATAGAAAGCATAGCTTGCAGGGGCGAGAGCCGGGTGATAGAGCCAAGTACAACAGAATTTGGAGAAGGGGGATTCGGTCGAACGCGTGATATGGTTAGCGTCTGAGGATGTAGGGTATCACCATAGTATGAAAGATATCAAAGACAGGAAGGCAACCCACAGATCCGTCATTTTTGGGTACACCGAGTAGACTCGCTCTGACTTGTTGCTGCCTTTGGTATGTTCCAGGACCAAGCTGGAGAGCGGGACCACGGGGCAGGAGTATAGGCTGTCCAGGCAGAACGACCTCTGAGTGCATTTTCCTCACGATAAACCGGACCGCTCTACTTCTGTTTACATGATCGGCGCATCCCGGTAATTTGGTCTTATTTACCTTTCGGAATATTGACCTCACTCCCCAGTGTAAAATTCTCAACCCATTTGCAGTCCTCCTACTATGTCTTCCCTCGCTGCTACTCGTATCTTCGCGCGCCGTAAGTTATATCACCTCCATGATCACCTCATACTTTACTTATTCCACCCAGGTTTCCATGTGTCCGCACGCCGGAGCGCGCTGTCGCGTTTCAATATGCCAGCTATGAGTCCCACAATGTCTGAGGGTGGCATTGCTTCTTGGAAAAAGAAGGAGGGGGAGTCCTTTTCCACCGGCGACGTCCTTGTAGAAATTGTGAGTCTTTCTGTGGGCTCTTTCTCGTTCACCAATCCTCAGTCCACACAACCACACGTAGGAAACCGACAAGGCAACAATAGACGTCGAGGCTCAGGATGATGGCATCCTTGCTAAAATCATTGTACGGAGCCTTCTGCCAACTCGCAGGAACATCGCTAATATCATAACGCGTCTGTCCAGGCCCACGACGGTGCCAAGAACGTTCAGGTCGGCGCTGCAATTGCTATTGTTGCTGAAGAGGGTGATGACATCTCTGGTGCTGCTGGCTTGGCTGCCCAAGCTGCAGCCGAGCCTTCCGGTACGGAGAAAGCTCCCGAACCCACAAAAAGTGCAGAGACCCCTGCTCCCCCACCAAAGACCTCACCGTCGCAACCCCCCTCAGAAACCAAGGTAGACCTCCCAGCCGGCGACCGTATCTTCGCATCACCCATCGCGAAGAAGATTGCCCTGGAACGTGGTGTTCCTCTTGGTCAAATAAAAGGTTCAGGTCCTTCTGGTCGTATCATCCGCGCGGACGTCGAGAACTACAAGCCTTCTCAAGCATCCACAACACCGGCTACCACAAGCACCTCTTCCTCTTTGCCTTCTACTGACTATGTCGATACCCCTGTGTCCAACATGCGTCGGACCATCGGCGCCCGTCTAACACAGTCGAAGCAAGAACTACCACATTACTACCTGACGGTCAGCGTGAACATGGACAAGGTCCTTAAACTGAGGGAGGTCTTCAACAAGAGCCTTACTCAAAAGGACAACACAGCCAAGCTCAGTGTCAACGACTTCATCGTTAAGGCCGTTGCTTGCGCCCTGAACGACGTACCAGAGGCCAACTCGGCGTGGTTGGGTGAGGTTATTCGGACGTACGTATCACAATCTACGTTCCTGCGTGGTTTCTAATATATTTCCGCTTCATAGCTACACAAAGGCGGATATTTGCGTTGCCGTCGCTACACCCACAGGTCTCATCACACCAATAGTGAAGGATGCAGGTTCCAAGGGATTAGCCACTATTTCTGCTGAGACCAAGGCTCTCGCGAAGAAGGCCCGTGACGGCAAGCTACAGCCGGCTGAGTACCAAGTGAGCAAATTTGCTCAAGTGGTCTACCTATATCTGACCTTGTTAAAACAGGGTGGTACCTTTACCATCTCAAACCTTGGGATGTTTGGTGTAGATCACTTCACTGCTATCATTAACCCTCCCCAGTCCTGCATTCTTGCTGTTGGCTCAACGGAACCGACTCTTATTCCCGCACCTGAGGAGGAACGTGGATTTAAGACCGCCCAGATCATGAAGGTAACTCTTAGCTCAGACCACAGGACTGTTGACGGCGCGGTGGGTGCGAGATGGTTGTCAGCCTTCAAAGGTTACCTAGAGAATCCTCTTACATTCATGCTATGAGGAGGGACGTGGATTCATTTGACCTCTTGTTACCACAGTCTTAGAGATAATTAGTTAATACATGCCTAGTTGGATCTGGTGAATCACTCGGGAAACTCCTTACTAAAAAACAAACTACTCAATTTGTCACGTGTAACCGTGATCGGTTAGCCTAAAATAGATGAAATAGCTCCGCCCATTCACCGAATGGGTATATTCTAATAATAGTTGTCCTAATCGCCTCCTCGCAACAACACATCCTTGACGGTAAATATCGATTTTAGTACCTGGTGTACGTTCATACATATGGAAGCATTACAAGCCACTTCACCTGACAAGGACGAGGCCTTTTGGGCGTCCGTTTTGAAGAGATGGTCTGACGCCTGTGACACCGTTGTTTCCCTGAAAAAGGATATCAAAAGTGCGCGAGCAGAAGTGAGTGATTCTTAATGTATCATAGTACGGTCTTTGATCTTTTTCATACAGTCTGAGAGACTAGAGGTGCAGGTGCAAACCCTGCGGGTCAGCCAAGAGGGTTTATTGAGAGAACGGGATCGTTTACAGGAGGAGGTTCGTTTTCGCTTTTAATGTTTTTATTCATACCATTACGGCCACTCTTTTTAGTGTAAAAAATATCGTGACCAGTCGCATGTCTTGCTCAAAGAGAAGGAGGCTTTCCTTGTCTCTCACCATCGCGTCGCGACCGCACCCACCACCCCTGCGCCAGATGAACAAACCCTTAACAAACTCCGCGAGGCCGAGGATGGGCTTGAAAAAGTCAAGCAAGAGTACGCAAAACTTCGAGATAAAGTTCGTTCTGGGTAAAAAACGAGGCTCCATGACTGATTATAGAAATACAGTTGGGCGAGCTCAAGGAGCAAAAACAGGCTATGGCATTTGATCTGGCATCCCTAAAGCAAGAAAAGGACGCGACGGAGGAAAACAATAATTATCTCTCCAAACAGCATATTCTTACTCAAGAAGCTCTCGCACAGTCCCGTTCAGAATGTGCTCTGTTAGCAGAAAAGGTATGTGCTCTCTTGTGACTAACTGACTTCTTTTCAAAATAATATTCAAGGTAGGGGAACTTGAAGAACAAATGCAAGACCTCAGGACGGCATCAAATGCACGAGAACAAGAATTGAGCACAGAAATCAGTCATCTGCAACAGGTACATGCTATTTTAGCCGGATATCAACGTCACCTGCTGACCCTCCCTGTTTTTAGTTGATAAACCAACACAAAGACGATGTTCCTGAACAGTCAAATGAGGTGCGCTCTGTCCAACCTAGGTTCCCATTACTAAATTGAATGACAACCTATTTAAGATTCAGGCCTTGAGAGAAACCGCGTTGAATGACAAGAAGGAAATCGATAAATTAAGAGAAGAACTTGCAAGCACTCGCGAGAGACTGGCCACCATGACCGAAAATCAAAAGACGTTATTAGAGAATTTTGCCAGAAAGGTGAACTCACGAATTCAACTCGGCGACCTGCAGCTCAACTAACTACCATCATAAAGCTCAAAGATCAGACCCTCTCTCATCCTACCGCCCAACATCAACATAGTACGTCCCGGCGTATGAGTTTTTCACAACGACAGGGCTCTTCACAACAACACACTGGGCCTTCATCACTTCCTCCCAAAGAAGAACCTTTTGCGGCAAAGCTAGATACCCAAGATCGCACGAACAATTACCGCAGGATAGTTTCTCGTATATTTATACGTCCAGTTTCCATCCTCGACTCGAGCCCATCTTCACCATCGACGAGCTTAGCTATGCCGACTCAAACGCGTATACCCCCGTCACGTCAGCAAAATCTATCGGAATTAGTCCATTATGTGCCCAGTATTAACCCTGGGGATTGCTTGTTCAGACGTACGACCCTCGCGTCCGCCATTGGAGGCAATACCCAATCTCTCATTGTCACTGTCAGGTAAGCCCTAAGAATGCTCCACGCCCTTCGCGGTTTAAAATGGGACCTTTTATTATAGGGTGACAGAAAGTGCAACAGAGCTAACCCGAGCGCACAACATTTCAACATATCTATGCCCTAACCTTGAACTCAACCCTTGGTGTCCTACTGCACCGGGCCAACATGGCTATATGTTCGTTGGGCTTGGTAATGAGCACAACACTTTTAAAGAGTCTCAGGCCGGTCTGCACCTTTTTGTCTGTCAACTGCGACCGTCCAGCCGCCCAAAAGAGTACCGCTATCTTGGTGTTTACACAGCAGTGCGTGTAGCCCCACTGAGTATTGAAGAGTGGAAGAATCTGTTACCAGAGGTATAGGCCGTATTTCACACTCACTTGACAAGATGATTAACTAGCTACTTGGCCAGTTGCAATCACGGTATTCAAATACTACTAAAGATAAAAACAAGGATCCACGCTCTGTGGAAGAAATAACGGAGGCATACAACCAAGGCCAGCTTTCAGTACCCTGCGTTCAGCTACAATGCACGAACTTCGACGAAACGCTCTACAGTGCCTTGGTGGCAGCTCAAACTTCTTCTCGCGTCGCCAGTAGTGTGGGTAAAAGGAGACGAGATGAACGTGAGGAGCATCATATGCGACCAAAAACAATGTCCAGGATGACAACATCCATGTGCGATTCTCCCAGCGATACTAATCTTCAGCCTGGGCAAGCTAGCACAGGTTATCAGGACATGATCAATCCCCTTGTAGATGGTGCTCTTGTTGGCCATACCAGTCTTGGTACGACTGATGCTGGAACATGAAAACTCTTCTTTGCTCTTTGAATTTACTATATGTTAACAGTACTTGCTACCCATTTATTATTAATCTTGTAATTGGGGTATATAATTATTCTATGTATTCTGAGATGTGTACTATTTGGGTATTGGTCGATCCCGTTGTTGCAGTTCGAGGATGCTACCCCATGCGAGTCTCTGTCGTTTTAACTTTTCACAGACGGTGGCACGGTGCACGTAGAGTAGATTAGATTAGATTGTGAGTGCTTTGCAAACTCGAACTTTATCTACTAGTAAGCTATCACAAAGGTTCTATATCTACATGCCTCACAAAACAAACAAGATGCCTCTGGTGCCTCCTGGTCAGTTTCACAGGGCTATCGTGTTTCCGACTAATCGAACCATAAAAGCGAGACCTTTTCTAGCACTTGGCCTTGAGGGATCAGCTAACAAGTTCGGCGCAGGTGTTATCAAGCATGATGAGAATGGATCTACGTCTGTTTTGTCCAACATCAGACATACCTATATCACGCCCCCGGGAGAAGGATTTCAGCCACGAGATACGGCTCTTCATCACCGCCAGTGGGCTCTAAAAATTATCCGGCAATGCTTGACTCAAGCTGGTATCTCGATCCATGAATTAGATTGTATATGCTATACAAAAGGTGTGTCGTGTGTCGTTTTCCGTTTTCTTTTTCTCGCAATAAGATGAATAAATCTCAGGCCCTGGCATGGGTGCTCCTTTGACATCTGTCGCACTTGTCGCCAGAATGTTAGCTCTCATGTTCGAAAAACCACTAGTCGGGGTCAATCACTGTGTCGGACGTGCGTCATCATTTTCTCAAGACATGTTGGATCTTGATATAGTCGTTCTAGATATTGAGATGGGCCGCGAGATTACTGGCGCACAGAATCCAGTTGTTCTTTATGTTTCTGGTGGAAATACTCAAGTCATTGCGTACTCTCGACAGTGCTATAGAATATTTGGAGAGACATTGGATATCGCTGTCGGAAATTGCTTAGATCGGTTTGCTCGAGTGATAGATCTGAGCAACGATCCAAGCCCAGGATATAATATCGAACAGGAAGCAAAAAAGTGTGTCGTTGGCTCATCTATTTCATAATCGGACTGATGCTTCGTAAAGAGGAACTAGGCTACTCTCTCTACCATACGCCACAAAGGGTATGGATATCAGTCTATCTGGTATCCTCTCTTCTACTGAAGCATATACCTATGATAAACGTTTCCGCCGGGAGGGAAAGGGCAAAGACACAAACACTAGCGATGATGATATCATTACCCCAGCCGACCTGTGTTTTTCTCTCCAAGAAACGGCGTTCGCAATGTTAGTAGAAATCACGGAGCGTGCCATGGCACATATCGGCAGCAAGGAGGTACTTATTGTTGGTGGGGTCGGATGTGAGGCAATGCATTCGTCGCCGCGTCCCTACTCATTGATGGCTTAATATCCAGGTAATGAACGTTTGCAAGAAATGATGGGAATAATGGCCAAGGAACGGGGTGGGCAAGTGTTTGCAACAGATGAAAGGTAATATATAATCTTCATCTGTGGCAATGCGGGACTCACTGGTTACCATTGCGCAGGTTTTGCATTGACAACGGCATAATGATTGCACAAGCTGGACTTCTTGCCTTTCGTATGGGACAGACCACTCCCATAGCCAACAGTACTTGTACGCAGAGGTGGGAGGTTCAGTCTACCCATCGACAAAGTTCATAATTTTTTGTTGTAGATTCAGAACAGATCAAGTACATGTGTCATGGCGTTCATAAATATGATAGATGCAGCCGTCAGTGCCAAAAGTGCATCAACTAACCACGAGAATTGTCCACAGTCGTCAATAGCAAGTTCCACCCCTCAGGATCTAGTTTTTGCATCTCCATGGCCAGTTTATCAAACTGAGCCCACCACCACCTATTTGTTTCTCCGAGTTGGGCCTCTAATTCTAGTGGGGTAACTCGAGAATGCCAGGGTTTGTCGGGAAGGATGTAGTGAACACACCGCACTTCGTCGTCACTCCACTCATCAGGATGGGTGTACCGCAAAGTCCTAAGCGCATTATAGTACCACGGAATGGGTTTCCACCTGCCGCTGAAGAACGCCGTGAGGAGATCCTGGTCGGGGAAAGCAAATTCGGATACTTTGTCGTGGTTCCAAAGGAAATGTACAATCGAATTTGAGAGGTCTCCTGACGGGTTGAGGACCACGGTTCCTGAGTTAAGTTGGCTATAAGGCCTGGGAGAGGTTTTCGTAGGAATTGGGGGTAGAGCTGTCGGACTTGGAACTGCAGTATGAGCACAGTTGGCAGGAATCCTGTCATGGACTGTCAACAAAATATCCAGAGGACGGGTAATATCAGGGGTCACCAGTCGACAGGATAATGTTCTAGGCGGCGTGGGTTGCAAGCGCAAACGTGTACTGCAGCAATCTCATTGCTGGCCAGCTCAAGGTCCATCAACTCGTCCATATTCTTCACTATGATCATGTCACAGTCTAGCAGGACAACACGCTGATCATCTGCCAGTTGGCCTAAAATTCTTCATGAGAAGGGGAAGCTCGACGCTCACGTCATACTCAGTCAATTCAAACCCTCTAGGTGACTATCAGTTGGTTATGAACCCTGGAAAAAAATAACACACCTCAGTTTCGTCCAGGTATCCGCGAATCTAGCATCGTGGCCAGCTAAAGTATGTACACCAGGTTTGGGCTCTAGACTGTTCACATTTCGCGTCTTGATTCCACGTTTCTCGAGAATATTTATCGCGTCTTGGGGTAATGAGGGGGTGACCATCACCACGAGAGGATATTTTGAGTTCACGCTACGTAGACCGTAATCCAGCACAATAGTACCAGCAAGGTAAGAGGTTTTAGTGAGCAAAGTCACATAGGCGGCCTTAGGACTCATGGTGGAAGCGGTCTGAAGCGTCCAAGGATGAGAAAACGTCGGATCCTTGTTAATCTCGGCCATCGCCATTGGTATCGCGACTAGCAGATTTTCTTGCTTCTTGCTTCGAGGAGGGGAATTCTTATGGAATTGCGAGTATTTTAGGCATACAAACATTAACTTATGGTCGAAAGTTCCCTTCAAAACTGATATTCTATTATGATTATCGTGAACTTATAGTTAGGCAAAGATCTAATGACTTCAGGCTGTACTCTAAATCGCGATTGTCACAAACCCCGCTTCAACATAAATACAAGTCCTTGCAATTAAAATTCTTCAACGAGCTCCGCGTTCTGACTGTTCAACAAGAACTGCTCAGCCTTCCGCAAATGCCCCTTCCCTCTAAGAACATTTTCAATGTAAAACTCGCCAGCCTATGATTCCAAAGGTTTTAGCCTGAAGGGGACGGGGAAAAAAGCAAGTGGTGTAGTACCTTGTAACTGCTTCGCACGAGTGGTCCGCTGGCCACATACAAGAATCCAAGATCTTCAGCGACCTTCTTCCATTCATCGAACTCGGCGGGTTCAACGTAGCGGTCTACCTTCATATGGCGCTTCGTGGGTCTCATATATTGTCCGAACGTCACAACGTCGACATCGACCTTGCGAAGCTCTGATCTGGATCAGTATGTCATTTCATCCACGACCACAGGTTTGACACACCTTTTAGAGCTGCCAAAACTTGATCTTTGGTCTCCCCGACTCCCAGCATAATACTTGTCTTAGTTATACGGACACCCTCCTTCTTCGCTTGCTCCAGGACTTTGAGACTTTGTCTGAAGGTTGCCCGGCGGTCACGAACGAAGGGTGTAAGCTCTTCTACGGTCTCAATGTTGTGAGCATAAACATCGAGGCCAGATTTCGCAACTATTGACACATGCTCCATGGAGCCTGCGAAGTCACCCGTGAGTGCCTCGACAAGTATATGAGGTGCCCTAGTGCAAGGAATGAGGAGAGCCAGAAAAAGGGGAGCTCAATTATTACATACTTTTGCTTAATCTTTCGGATGGTTTCTGCAAAGTGGTGGCAACCTCCGTCGGCCAGATCTGGCAATGGTTTAGTTAGAAATCAGAGGGTGGAAACTCGGGTGGAAACTCACCGTCGCGATCAACACTGGTTAACACAATATAACCTAGCCCCCAGCGACTGATAGCCTCGGCTGTGTTCTCTGGCTCATGGGGATCTAGCGGCGGCGGGGCCTTGGAAGTTTTGACTGAGCAGAACCTACAACCACGGGTGCAAGTGTCACCCATAAGCTAGATAACTATAAGTTACTGATCCAAGAGTCATAGAATGCGAACTGAACCATGATAGTTGCAGTGGCGGCACTGCGACCCTCCGCCTCCGTCGCGCCCTCCTTGCCACCCCAACAGTCTCCAATATTGGGACACCGAGCTTCTTCACAGACGGTGTTCAGGTTAAGGCCGCGAAGATCCTTCTTAATTTTGTTGAAAGAGGCACCAGACGGGATGCTAGTTTTGAGGTAGGATGGAAGGCGCGGTCTACCACGGCAAAATGATGAGAATAACTGCTGGATAGTGCATATTTTTTTCTACCCTCTGGTGTTTCCCAACACAACTCTTTCATGTTCCGTGCCAGATACGAAATCGTCGAAGGACGGTCCGCTAGCTAGAGACTCCCTGAACGAGGACTTGGAGACGGAAGGGCCCGAGGCAGTGGCGAGGCAGCGAGAGTGGGTGATAGCTGGGCGCAGACGGGCAGAGCGAAGGGACATAGAGAAGGACATGGCTCCAGGGGATGTGTAAACTTTGGAACAGGGACGGAACATGGATGAGAGGTTTGTTTCTATTGATTTCGGCCACCCACGAAAGGTATTTCCAATGCCGGTCTGTTTTCCCAATATCCACATTGCTCAGAGCGATGAACGCTCTCTCACGGCGAGAGGAGGACACTCTTCTCAAGACGACCAAAGCCCGTGCCCTCCAGGAATGTGACGCTGTCGTCAAAGGTCAGCGACGTGTTTTATTTGACTTTACTTCCATTAAGCACGGTCGTCTTTAGCATTCGCGGATTGTGCTAGCGGGCGAACAATATCAGTTGCGTGGGCCTGCAAAGATGCTCTCAAGAATGTTCAAGAGTGTATGGTCCAATAGTATGTTTATCATGTTATGAGCCGCATTCAACTTGTTTTATGAACTCTCATTAGCACTGGCCCGGAGCCAATGGAGGAGGTTCGCGCAGAGTATCTTCGTTTACGCAACCAGAAACACGAAGAACAGCTTCGAGCCTCGAAAGAGGCTTTAGACTAGACCTTTGATCTCTCAAAATACTTTTGCTTCCAAAGCATTGGATGGATTGGATGATGGAATACATACAACAGTCCATATAATAACGAAACGAATTAAATATTTTAGATTGTGCGATTTCTTCTTTATTTGCCGTTGACGGCCTTCCACTGAGCTTGCATGCCCAGAATGGAAGTGATGAGACTGAGTAAGTATGGTGAGTAGGATTTCAGGTACTTTTTTGTCAATGTAACGTACCCAAAGATGCCCAATGTTCCTTCGCTAAGGTTGACGATGCCGGACCCAGTCGCAGGAAGCCACACATCTAGAATATCGATAGTGAACTGCCTGCGAGTAGCAGCTTGGGCGCTAATAGAGTATTCAGTGAAAAATTCACTCGGAGCACGGGAAACTGACGATTTGATAGCACTGAGCCTGGTCTCCCGCTGGGTCTCCTCGCCGACATCCTTCTCCCCTCTCGATTTCCCAGCTCGAAGCCTTTTTGCTTCATGCTTTAAGCGGACGGTCTGGTAATCTCATCATGTGTATACTGAAATCCATGACAAATAATTTCAGCTCACCTTGAGCACACCATTAACGAGATTGAAAACGATACCCGCGAACCAAAGGCGGTTAGACGTCTTTCCCACTCGCTTCGCGGTTTCGGGGTTGAGGCTTATGAATTTAATGGCATTGGCCTTGAAGTGGTCAGATTCGCAGTGTGCGCAGAATTATTTAGAACCACTCACCCAAATTAGGGTATCATAACTCAGGTATCCAAAGTACGCTAATTGTCTACCAATTGTGAGGATCTGTTCCAGGGCAGGTCCAGTGGTCAACGTCGCGCGCAGAGCCGCCTGGAGATGCTCTATAGGTTTGCCTAATCGCAATACTTTAACCAGAAACGTCAGATAATGAGGGTTCATGCATCACTGGAGGGGGGTTACATTTCCTAGCAGTCCCAAGATGGGACTTGAGCGCGCTCCAGCGGGCTGCATCAATTTTGTCACCCTTGTTGAGAAGATACCAAGCAAAGAAACGAGCGAAGTATTGCACGGTTCGGTAGAGCTATTTCCGCATTATTATATTAAAGTGTTTCTTTTGATTAGACCAAGAACGGACCTTGTCACGTCCCAAGGTCGTAGAGCCGTACTTCAATCCCTGTGAAACGAGGGGGTGCAAGATGACTTGAGATGCTGCTGTGGCCATGGTTGAAGGTTGTTCAGGTGTCGGCATTGGCAATAGCAAATGGCGATATATATGTGAATGTTCGCACGTGTTTACGCTAGCCTGCCCGTTTGCCGACCGTTGAATACTCTAAGTCAGAGACTACCTGAGACTACTGTGCAATTGGTCTTGATTGATGGACATTCATAGCAACACTTGAGTCTTAATTAATAATTCCGTGAACAGTGGGTGGATTCAGGGCTCAGACTGTGGCGCACTGCAAAGGGTGCTTCAGCGTCGATCATGATACTACCCGTCGCGATCGGGCAGACTCGGGCGGAGAAATCCGTCCCTTCTCGTAAAAGCATCCAGGTTCCGTTAGGCGTCGCCGCTAACACAGGAAGGACCTTTCTATCATCATAACTGTTGTTTCTCTGACTTCTAATTCTCCGACCGCTCGAATGGCTGCCTTGAACGTTTCCCGCTCCGTAAGATATCAACTGCCAATTTCAAACTCGACAAACTCACGTGACGACCACAGATCCTATATTCTCGCTCATCCGGTCCGCAAGCATGTATCAGGCTCTTTTCAACCTCTCAAATGGCAAGTATCACGACCGATAATCTCTTCGCCAATCCATCTCACATGCCAGCCATCCCTCTCTAGTCGAAGGAGCAATTCCGCACCGAAAGAGATACCTTTGGTGACCTGCAGGTCCCTGCGGACCGGTACTGGGGTGCTCAGACTCAACGGTATGATCGAAATAGCCAATACTTGTTACAGGGGCGAAAACTCACATCCAACAGTTCTCTGCAAAATTTCGATATCGGCGGAGAGTCGGAGCGTCTCCCCCCGCCTCTTATCAAGGCCTTTGGAGTGGTAAAGAAGGCGGCCTCGATTGTCAACGTCACCTACGGCCTTGACCCTAAGATCGGTAATGCAATCCAGCAGGCAGCGGACGACGTGAGGCCTTTTGTTCAGTCTGGTTCACGCTTAGATGCTTAGGTCTAAAGCTTTAGGTTATTTCTGGGAAGCTACTCGACCATTTCCCTCTTGTCGTTTTCCAGACTGGGAGTGGAACTCAGAGTAATATGAACGCCAATGAGGTACGTTAGATCATAGTATTCCATCTATTAAATATTAACGATCGAGTAGGTCATTTCTAATCGCGCTATTGAGATCTTGGGGGGTGAGCTCGGGTCGAAGAAGCCAGTACACCCCAACGATCATGTCAATATGAGCCAAAGTAGCAACGACACGTAAGAACTTTTGTTCTCGTTTACCGTCTGACTATATTGACATGATTGCCTAGTTTCCCAACCGTGATGCATGTTGCTGCTGTTACTGAGCTCAACAATACTCTTCTCCCCGCACTAACTGAACTTCGTGACGCACTGGACGCCAAGGCGAAGGAATTCGAACATATAATTAAAATCGGACGGACTCACTTGCAGGCAGGTCATGTCAGTAATTTACGAAACCTTCCTATTCAAGGTTGTTCCCCCATTAGGATGCCACCCCGCTTACCCTTGGACAAGAATTTAGTGGATATGTGCAACAGGTATCAAATGGTATCGACAGGATCCACGACGTTCTCCCCAGATTGAGCCTGCTCGCTCAAGGAGGAACTGCTGTTGGAACTGTAATTATGCTACATCACATCATGCTACGGTCCGAGATCTAACAACAGTACGCAGGGCCTGAACACTCGCAAAGGATTTGATACCGGCATTGCGTCCGAAATATCTAAACTTACAGGCCTGCAATTCAAGACTGCGCCGAACAAGGTAGATCCGCCTCACATTTTGAATCAGTCGTAGGCTGACCTCGAGGTGTAGTTTGAGTCTTTGGCTGCACACGATGCTATGGTGGAGGCTCACGGCGCATTAAACGTGATTGCATGTTCTTTCATGAAGATTGCCAATGATATCCGTTTCCTTGGCTCTGGCCCCCGATGCGGATTTGGTGAACTCAGCCTACCCGAGAACGAGCCTGGTAGCAGCATTATGCCTGGCAAGGTTAACCCCACCCAGTGTGAAGCTATAACCATGGTTGCAGCACAAGTTATTGGAAACCAGACGGCTATCAGTGTCGCAGGCGCTAGCGGACAATTCGAAGTAAGGTGGTTTCTGTGTCATACATCCTGACATCGCTAATATTATATATGCAGCTGAACGTGTTTAAGCCGGTCATCGCACAAAATGTCCTCCGAAGCATCCGTTTGCTCGCTGACGGTTCGTGACTTTTGATGTTTTGGTAGGCTAAATATTGACTACAGTTCAATAGGAGCACGATCTTTGACTAAAAACTGTATTATTGGTATACAGGCCAACGAAAAGCGCATTAACGCCCTACTCAATGAGTCCCTGATGCTTGCTACGATTCTGAATAGCCACTTGGGATATGACAGTTCGTATTTGGCACTGCTTACCATAATTGATGATGACACTATTTCACACAGATGTTGCCAAATGCGCGAAAAAGGCACACAAGGAGGGCACTACATTGAAGGAGGCTACTGTAGCTTTGGGCTTCCTTACTCCGGAGGAGTTCGACGAGAAAGTCCGCCCTGAGCTCATGCTTCACCCGGATCCTTGATCATCTTCGACGTTGTTTTTTTTAATCAGTAATATATAATTATCAACTCTATGGCTGTCATAACGGTGGCATGATGGATCTTAGCGGCTTACCTAAAGGGCTCAGGACCTGTTCAGTTTGGATTGGCGCTTGTGCAAGGAGCGAGAAAAATGAGCTTTCATTGTGGATTTACTTCGAAACCGAAAGGCAAAAGAAAGATTGTATATGAGAACTGGAGAGGAAGTGAAGGTACGGTAACGACCTCGGAAATGGTGTCGAGTAAACTTGGCAACAGGTGGAGGATTGGGCAGTTTCCATTTTGGGCGAATCGTGAACTGCAATGTAAGTGCGTAAAAAGATCAGAGAGTTTGAAACAGCTGCCTTTGCCTCTCACCAGGTTTGTGACAGGGTTCTCAACTCTTCCCTCCACTTGTCTCCTCATCCCCGCCCCTCCACCGCCCTCCACTCCCTCAACCTGCCCACTGTATCTGCACCTGGGCCCCTTTGAACCACTGGCTAGACTGCCCTGATCCCACGGGGCTCTTGAGCTGTGCTTGTCGACCAACTTGGTATTCGTCATCATGTCTTTGAGTAGAATCCTCAACGATGATCCAGTCCCTGCCGTCCATCCAACTCGGCCCTCGATACACACAGACATAACACTGCTGGAAAGGTCTCCTGTTTCAACCTCTGGTCATTTTTCACCACCAAGTGCCTTGTATGATCGCAGGAGCGACGTATTTCGCCCTAATACATACCACGATCCACCTGGTGAGTTGTGGGCATAAAACAAATTCAAAACGTCCCAACATGTAATGATTTCTAGGCTCCAATAATTACTATTCGGAGCGTGAGGGAAGGAGGCCAATGTCACCCGACGGAGCCAATGAGATTATAATACCCTACCAAACCCCCGAGGATGACCCAGTACCAAGGAAGAGACGAAGGGCAGCAAACACGGAGTCGGAGAATCAGGCATCAATGGCACGTCGCGTAAGTGCAAATATTGTCTTGAGTTTCCCCCACGCTGTATTCCTTTCAGTCCTCACTTCGTAAACAACCCTCGCGGTCAAAACACCTTCATCCACAGTCTCCTATTAGCGATTCACACGAATCTAGGGTGAACCCTACCCTGCCACAGCAACGCTTCGCTACAGAGGAAGAGCCTCATCTTGCTTCTTCTGATCTCGAGGATTGTGAAGAAGTATGGATCGCGGAACTGGGCGAATATGCGCTCGAGACTCAGAAGCGCCAGAAACAACGTGCGGAGTGGTTCCAGGTCAGGATCGTGGTACGTCGCGGCTCATAGTATTACCCACTAGAATTAATGTACCATTTTCCAGGAATGTAATTCCGTGGCGGCCCGAGACATATCTCATTATTATTCAAATCGAATTGCCCGGATACCCCTCCCTCCACCTCCTCCCCACTATGAGGCTCAACAAATAGAGGATAACTATCGAGAGTCCCCATCTTATCAATACGACGCTGAACCAGGCGAGTTCCATTTCCGCAACCACCCTCGGAAATTTAGCGCTAGTGCAGAGGACGCTGCACACGAGCTCGAAAGGTCTATCCTAGGAGAATACAGTGACAAGCATCCACACCATTCGTCCAAGTCAGGAAAGGTCAGGGACTCTGGCGGCAAGAGGTTGGACTTGGATCACGGTGACTTGGATGTACCACATCAACAAGCCGGGCCTGCACACAAGAAAAGGAAACTCGAGAATGGAGACCACCGCGAAGCTCCTGCTTCAGTGGGCACAGAACTGTTGGCTAAGGGAAAGGCCAAAGTTAAGCAGCCTGCTCGGGAACAATCTCCCGAGAGTGTATCAACAACCCCAAAAGCACCACGGAAGAAAGGACCACGAAAGAAACTAGGCCTCGGACCAGAGCTAGAGTTGGAACTGGCCTCCCACGTTCCCTCCGCTTCTGACGATGCCACGCCCAGTATTTCTATTTCTCGACCTCCTTCGCCAGTAAATGTCGCATCGAGCATCATCTTTGAGCTCAACGAACATATACCTCCTCTAAAGAAAGCGAAAAAAGTTGATGACCATGCTATGGCCAAGAGGGTCAAGACTTTGGAAGAAACCCAGCGTAAAGTTTGGACCAATATTGCTAGGAGAGATATAGCCAAGGTACGAATGCACTTGGATTGCCATTCGAGTACTAAGCACATGATACCAGGTCTACAAATACCAAATTTCTGGGCATCAGGCCCGGAAGTCGCAGATGGAACGCATCGCGAAAGTCGCATCCTTACAGGCCCGCCGCCCTTTCACGCGCACCGCCAAGGCAAACAAGGATGTGCAGACTAAGGCTAAGCGGCTAATGCGGGAGATGCAGGTCTTCTGGAAGAAAAATGAGAAGGAGGAGAGGGACGTACGTAAGCGTGAACACAAGGAGGCCTCCGACCGCCTCAAGGTTGAGGAGGAAAAGCGGGAAGCGGCTAGGCAGGCTAGGAAGCTCGAGTTTCTGATTAGTCAGACTGAGCTATATAGTCATTTCGTGGGCAGCAAACTAAAGAGTAAGTTTTCCGTACTATTTTTCTGAAATTAGCTTATCGACCCCTCAGCGACGGAGATAGAGGGAGACATAGAGGGCCTCCCCGCCCCAGCGGGTGCCGACGTAGAAGATCTTGATCCCACCACACTTGAGGATATCAATTTCGACAACGGCAAGTCACGGTGATTAGATAAAACGCTATATATTGACTGCCATCAGATGACCCGACTAATCTACATCGGCACGCTCGACACAATGCGCAAGAAGCTATCGCTCTTGCTAAGCAGCGTGCGCAGCAATTTGACACACAGACGGCGCTCGAGAGAAAAACGAATGAAGCTCTCAAACTTGCGAAAGCACAGGCCCACATACATGATGTGGAAGGGCCCTCCTCTGAATCGTCGAACGCGCCCCTCGTAGATCGTATGTCTCCGAATGAAGCCGATTCCCGTCAACGCTAATTTTTCTATTCAGTTGACTCAGATGAACTTAACTTTCAAAATCCCACTTCTTTAAGCGGGGCGTTGACGATTGGGCAGCCTAAGATGCTCATGGCTCAGCTGAAAGAGTACCAGTTAAAGGGTCTGAACTGGTTGGCTACTTTATACGAGCAAGGTATCAACGGCATTCTAGCGGATGAGATGGGTTTGGGCAAAGTGAGAGACATCCTCTTTACCGTGAATTTTCTTCTGACGTTTCTACTAGACTGTCCAGTCCATATCACTGCTATCCTACCTCGCAGAAACCCACGATATTTGGGGACCTTTCCTGGTGGTAGCACCTGCTTCCACTCTTCATAACTGGCAACAGGAAATAACTCGCTTCGTTCCTGGCCTGAAGGCCATCCCTTACTGGGGAAATGTCAAGGACCGTGCAACCTTGCGAAAATTTTGGAGTAAGAAGGAAATAAGTTACAACCGGGACGCCCCATTTCACATTCTTATTACGAGTTATCAACTGGTAATTACTTCCATCCTTACGCCTTTCTCCTGGGTTTAACATATAGTCAGGTAACTCAAGACCAACAATACTTCCAACGCGTCAAGTGGCAGTACATGATCCTTGATGAGGCACAAAACATCAAGAACTCGGCAAGTGTGCGGTGGAAAACCCTTCTTGGGTTCCAATGTCGAAATCGTCTACTTTTAACAGGAACACCTATCCAAAATTCTATGCAAGGTTTGTACATTCATATTATATTTTGTGAGTCTGCTAATTTATCCTGTTCGAAGAACTATGGGCTTTGCTTCATTTCATCATGCCAAGCTTATTCGATTCTCATGACGAGTTCAACGAATGGTTCTCCAAAGATATTGAAAACGCAGCCGAGAACAAAGGAAGCAAGTTGAATGAACACCAGCTGAGGCGACTCCACATGATCCTTAAACCCTTCATGCTTCGGCGAGTCAAACGACATGTACAAAACGAGCTGAGCGAAAAGGTCGAGTGATTTTCGACATTCGTCTCGATTAGTTCTGATTTTGGTTTACCCTCAGATCGAAAAAGACATCTACGTCGATCTTAGCGCTCGACAACGCGCGTTGTATAATGCTCTGCTTTCGCATGTATCAGTGGCAGATTTGCTTGAAAAAGCAGCGAATATCGGTGATGCGGATTCTGCAAGGTCACTCATGAATCTTGTCATGCAATTCCGCAAGGTGGGCTACGCACAAGCTCCAGACTCCAGTTGACATTAGCATTGATTAGCGTGTGTTTGTAGGTTTGCAACCACCCTGAACTCTTTGAGCGTGCAGATGTTGTTGCGCCATTTTCCTTCTCCAAGTTCGGTCGCTCAGGTCCGTTGTCACGAGAAGGCGATTTCATCTCACTATCTTATTCGACGCGCAATCCGATCGAGTTCAGTATCCCCGCACTACTTTATCTGGATGAGGACATCCCTCGTATGGACCCTATACTAGGTCCCCAGAGCAGTTCCCCGCTGAAGATGTTCAACATTTGGTCGACTGACTGGATGCATAAATGCTTGTATGACGATGGTGGGATTTGATTTACTCATTATTTTTTCCTTCGTCTTATACGTACTTTTTAGTGTCTTCTTCCTTTTCCTTTCTTCGGATATTAGACATTTCTCCTTCTGAGGCTCACTTACTCCACACGGCACCACTTGTCCGACGTCGATTGATGGCCATGGAACAGGAAGCAATAACTGCTCACAACTCATCTTACCTGTAAGCGCGCTTTCTCGGCTATTTTTTTCAGCTCTAAACAATTGAGCTACAGTGATTCTACCCCGAAAACCAAGTTTTTTCAGAGCATGCAAGAGTTTACCTTGGCTTGCCTAAATGTTGCCGACGAACTTCCGAGTCTCGAACGTATCTCAAGGGCGGCTTGGGCAGCCTCCTGCCTATCTCGGCCAGAACTGAGATGGTTTGCACCTGCTGTTATTGCACCCCCAATAACTATTAGTTGTACCGACCGAACATTTTTGGATCACCAGACTCAGCTACTCGACGCTCCCTTGGAATCTCTTGCATTGTATGGAGTACCGGTTTCCCTTCGAGATTCGGAAGAAGCTTGTCGACTATACGGCGAAAAAATTCCCTATATCTCTCCTGTTGGTCTCATTAGTGCTTCACCTTCGAATCAACTCCCAATGTCGACAATGCAAGTCCCAGAGGCCAAGCGTCTGATATATGACTCTGCGAAGCTTGCTCGCCTAGATTCCCTTTTACAGGAGCTCAAGCTCGGTGATCATCGCGTCTTGGTATACTTCCAGATGACAAGAATGATGGACCTCATGGAGGAGTACCTAATCTACCGACAGTACAAATATCTACGGCTGGATGGATCTTCAAAGCTGGAAGATCGCAGAGACATGGTTATTGATTGGCAGACTCGGTTAGTGAATTCCACACTGGTTGAGAAAATGTAATAATAACCCCCCATTTGTTTAAAAGGCCTGATATATTCGTATTCTTGCTAAGCACCAGAGCCGGTGGTTTGGGTATTAACTTAACAGCTGCTGACACTGTAATATTCTATGATCACGACTGGAATCCTTCCAACGACGCACAGGCTATGGACCGTGCGCATCGTCTCGGTCAAACTCGTCAAGTTACAGTGTATCGTCTGATAACCAAGGGCACTATCGATGAACGCATCGTCCAGTTGGCGCGTGTCAAGAAAGATGTATGTGCAAGAATATTCATCTTCCTTGCAGGAACAGCTTTTGATATTTTCCCACAGGTTCAAGATATTGTTGTCGGGAACAAAAATTTCACTGATGTCACCAAACCCAGCGAAATTGTTCAGCTATTACTCAACGATGAGCAGCTGGCTAGCCTGAAGTCTTCTGCACCTTCCCAAATGCCCAGCGGGAATAAGAATTCCGAGAGTAACCCGTCTCGGGATCTATGGAATGATGATGATGACAACTTCTTTGGACACTCAGGACCTTCGGCCCCCACACTTGTTGCAGATGTTGATGAAAATGCAGTACCAGCAACATCCTCCAGCACTCGAGGCAAGAAACGCAAATCAGGCGCCACGGGTGCTCCTCGAGGACGCCGGCCGGGGAGAAGGAAAACGGTGCCGGAGACTCCGACACCGATAGGGGAAATGGCTTAGTTTTGGGTTCATAATCCTATCCGCTTTTATTCTATCTCCTCTGCCGTTTACATGTGTAGAATCTTTGCCACATTATCGCTATCTGTATGAGTTTTGTAGTACCTGATATCATCATTATAGATTATTCTCGGCAATTCGAATGATGGCCGATCGTTTTTGAGAAAGAATGACTCCGACTAATCGAAAATTGTTGCGAACCACTCACACTCCATATGTGCTGCAGATTCGTGGTTTTTAAGTCTCATGCACCCCCAGCCATTCTACAAAAAACCATTATCAACCACGAAAAACTCTGTTGAATTCGCGCCCAACTCCAATCCTTTGTCCAGTCCTCAAGCATTGTGCTTCCAATTATTTCATCTCTTTAATTCCAACCAACTATCACGTCCAAGCCCATAGAAGGGTTACATATCAAGGGGCCCTACATTCATTGACCTTGGTCCATCGGGGATGGCCAGGAAGAAGAAGACGCAGCTGAAGCCGGTTGCGCGGGGTTTCGCGACAACCTCTGTCCCTAAAAAGGTTACGGTCGTGGATGTGTCGGAGATAGAGAGTGTAGAGGGCGGTGTTCTAGAGGCAGAAGCAAAGACAGATTCGGCAGACGAAAATATTGCTGGGCCTCCTTCGTTCGTTCAGCACGACGAGTTCGATCCAGACAAAGTTGAAGAGCAGTCCCTGCAAAACCTGGTTGACAAATTGCAGGAAAAGACCGAGAAAGAGATTACTAGGTGCGTTCTCCTCTATTTGTCTGCAATCAATACATCAGCTGAACTTTTCATCACAGAACTATCAAGGTAACACCAGTCGATTTTATTTGCTACTACCGCTTACTAGCTACGAAGGCCATCGAGCAAGATAGGCGCTTTTCGAAAACACTTCCCCGCCTGGAGCTGGATCCGGCTCTTTCTGACCGTGTAATAGGTCTCGTGTTAGAATCGTTCGGAGAAGGTATGTTCATCTGCATTCACGGCCTCTGCTAATTAGCTAACTTCAAATATCAACAGGAAAGAAAACATTAGAGGAACCGGAAGATAAGGCGATTGCGAGACTTGGCGTAACCTATGGGGTACTGAGGCGTTTGGGATTTTCAGAATCCAGAGTAGAAGAGTGTCTCAGAGCTATTCAGGGTGTGGATCTTGAGGACGCGTATGAATGGGTGAGTAGAATTTATGCCTGGGTAAAACTATTTCTGAATCTTGATCTAGCTATATCTGCACTGCCCGGAGGAGGAGCTGGAAGAAAAACGTGCCACATCATCTTTCTCTAACTGCGCTTTATGGACTGAGTCTTATTTTATTGTAGGCGTAGCCGAACTATCAGAACCAAAGACTCCGCGGACACCGGGGCACAAATCTTCTCGTCCGCCACACACTCCACGGACGCCCGCAGAGTTTCTTGCGCCTCCAACACCTACGCCCAAGGCTAGATACTCCACTCGCCTCGATCCCAATGCCCCAACATTTATGCCATCTCGTGCCATACAACCTGTGGTAATACAAACTGATGACGATTTTGGTCCAGTGGAGGAAAGCCCCTTCCTGAAGGCGAAGATTCTGACATCTTTTGATTCCAGTGCTTCAGACTCTGGTTGTGACTCTCCAATGTCGTATGATCCTGCCATGGAGTACGCTCAAGCAAAGTTAAAACTCGAAATATTGTCAGTCAACGGATCATATGGTGATGCCGCGTCTGCAGCGAAAGCACAGGGCCTTCGAAAACGCCTCACTGCCCTGAAGAGCAGCTACTTTTTCGATGAAAATGATGCAGAAGCTCTATACCGCGTGGAACGCGACAAAGCCAATGCTGCCGCTCTTCAGGACAGGCTGCGGGGAAATAATCTACCCTCTCCCGTCAAACGTGTCTCTACTAGCAAAGAAATGAAAAAGCGTCCACCCAATCTCCAGCCTCAGGCTCCTGTAACATCTACCACCGTACCAGACATTTTTGATGACGATAGTGGTGAATCAGTATCTGGCGGCATTTTCGAAATCCTGGATACTATGCCCACGACAGAGACTGATTCTCATGGCAAGACGATCACTATCCGAGAAATGGCCCTTCCCAAGCATTGGTCCGGACGCACACCGAAAACACTACTACACGAAACCGTAGTGAAAGCTGACCGGTACGCAGCTATTGGCTACGCAATAATATCTGGTGCCAGCCGAGCCAAGAGAGCCTCAGTCAGCATCCGCTGGGAAGGTCGCACGATGGACGAATGGACGATGGACGATATAGCATGTCATGACGACGGACAGGCGGAGCAGTATATAGCTACTGTTGCGCTTCATGCCCTTACTTTCCCCGTCACAGAAGGATTCGCCACAACTACGTCAGCCACAGCTGGTAATCAAACCTTCTTTAGACTACTGCCAGCCGTGTTTCGAGATCTTTGGGATGAACTCGAAGCTTCAAGAAAGATCAGGGAAGACGCCACTAACCGTCGCTTGTGGGCTAAGCTACGCTCCGTCATAGAGCCGAAGTTGGAGGGAAATAGCAAGGTCAGTGTTCTCCATTTATCGAGGCTTATCCTCCTGACGGTTGTCCAGATCAACGATAAAAGCAATAAACAAATTGACAACGTGGACAACTCTCAGTTACACAGACCTCCAGCGTCAATGAACGAAACTATTTCCGACCAACTCGTAGCAGGCTTCAAAGCTCGACAAGCGAGTGTGGAGTACCAAGAAATGCTGGTCGGTCACCATTCGACTCTCTTATCAACTATTTTCAAACTGAAATTTATACAAATAGCCTCAACGAAACTCCTTGCCAATCGCGGCGTACAGAGAAGAAATCATTCAAATCTTGGAGCAATCCCAAGTGCTTGTTCTTAGCGGCGAAACTGGATGGTGAGCTTTATCGATCTCTAGTTGCACTATTTACATCCTTATTTCAATTCTCCAGTGGTAAATCCACACAAGTTCCTGCATTCATACTTGAGGACCAACTATCGCGTGGAAAGCCTTGTAAGATATATTGTACGGAACCCCGTCGCATTTCTGCCATTTCATTAGCACAACGTAAGTGTTGTAATTTAGATGAGATAAACTTGTTGATAACCTGATTTAGGTGTTTCCCGCGAGCTTGGGGATCCTCCAAACGCAGTTGGAACTCTGAACTCCCTGGTTGGATATTCTATCCGTTTGGAAAGCAACACGACACGCAATACACGTCTGGCCTTTGTCACCAACGGCATTGCACTCCGGATGCTGGAGGGTGGCACCGGCCTGGGCGGCCAAGGAACTGCCTTTGATGAAATCACGGTCAGTCTTGCAATTCCGTTCCTTCGCTCCCCCAGCTTACATCGACATCACAGCATATCATCATTGACGAAGTGAGTCATTCATGACTTCCATCACGCGTTGAATCTTTAACCAATTTGCTGAAGGTTCATGAACGTACTATCGAGTCTGACTTCCTTCTAATCGTACTGAAATCGTTGCTGGTGCAAAGGTCAGATTTGCGGTACGTCTTAACTCATCACACAACTTGCGTTCAAGGGTGAGACCAACACCCACCCGACAGGGTCATATTAATGTCAGCTACTGTCGACGCGGAAAAGATATCAGAGTTCTTTGGTGGTTGCCCAACGTTGCACGTCCCCGGGCGCACTTTTCCTGTGGATGTTAGGTTTTTGGAAGATGCGATAGAATATACCCATTGGTCTATCTCAGAAAACTCTCCGTATGCTAGGCGTCGTAAGTCGCATCTGCCTGTCTCTTAATTTGCTGAAAATCATAAACACCCTCAGTGCACGATAAATTCTATCAAGGTAAATCAAGATTTGATTGGTCGGAGGAAACGCCGGCAGGTAACGATGACGATGACGGTCCGACCCAACAAAATGTCAAGCTCGAGAAAAGATATTCCCTGGAGACGACCGCGACCATCAACCTTTTTGATGAGCGCCTTATTCCTTATGATCTTATTCTTCGCCTTCTTGAGCGGATATGTTTTGAAGACATATCCTACGGGTCATACTCCACCGCTATCTTAGTATTCATGCCAGGTCTCGCAGAGATTCGCCGCCTGAACGATATATTGATGGAACATCCATCCTTTGGAGCTACCCACCTTTTCAAGCTTTATCCCCTTCATTCTACATTGTCTAGCGAGAACCAAGGAGCCGTTTTCGATATTCCGCCTCCTGGTGTTCGCAAGATAGTCATAGGTATGAATTAATTCATCCTGGATATAGCTCGAAAAACTCAGTTGATATCACTCAGCAACCAACATCGCGGAAACGGGAATCACAATACCAGATATTACATGTGTTATTGACACAGGCAAGCATCGTGAAATGAGGTATTTCTCAAGTCAATATCTTTACTTGCCTTATCGACGTTTTTTTTTCTTTCAAAAAAAAAGATTTGATGAAAAGCGACAGATAAGTCGTTTAGTGGAAACATTTATTGCCAAAAGCAATGCAGCTCAGCGACGAGGGCGAGCCGGTCGTGTCCAAAATGGCCTATGCTTTCATCTTTTTACGAAACTTCGCCACGACAATCAGGTATTTATCTTGTTGACATAATCCTCTCTACTTGTGCCAATACTTTACACCTAGATGGCGGAAAACCCTTTACCAGAGATGATGCGGCTCAGTCTTTCAGATCTAGCCCTTCGTATCAAGATCATGAAGGTCAAGTTGGGCTCTTCGATCGAAGACGTCTTGTCTCGCGCCTTGGACCCACCTTCTTCTATCAATGTACAACGCGCGGTATCAATGCTCGTCGAGGTCTGCCTCATATACAGCTTTTTTGTGGTGTGCGCTGAATCATCCAAATAGGTTCGAGCTTTGACGCCCTCAGAAGAAATCACTCCTATGGGCCGTTTGCTGAGCAAACTGCCGACCGATGTTCACTTGGGCAAATTTCTTTTGACTGCTACACTCTTCCGCTGCCTTGATCCAGCCTTGACAATTGCCGCTGCGCTGAACTCTAAGTCTCCTTTCATATCGCCTTTTGGTTTCGAGCAAGAGGCTGATCGAGCGAAACATTCTTTCAAAGTTGGTCAGTAATGAACCTGACCATCGAATTTTGCAACGATACTAAAGAACTCTCAGAGAACTCGGATTTCCTAACGATTCACAATGCCTTCTCAAGCTGGCGGCGCGCATCTGCTAATCCAGGCTTTGTTCGGAAATTCTGTCGAGTCAACTATCTCAGTCATCAGGTATGTGAGACCTAGGCCATTCTCCTTCTGCCACGTCTTAACAGCATGTATGATTCTCAGAATCTACAACAAATCGAAGAACTTCGTCAACAATTCTTGGGGTTCGTCCCGTTCATATTCCTGTCTGCATGTGACTGATATAAAAACTATCAGGTACTTAATCGACTCCTCGTTCATTCAAGTCGACAAGGTTTTCATTCGAGAGTTAAGCCGGTTTGTGCAGTTTTTTTGTTTCGCATCGAGTCCTATGCCTTATTCTCTCCTTCATGCCTTAGTGCACGATACGGTCGAAATCGCACGCGGTTTGTCTCTGTCCCCCCTGAGCTAGATGTGAACTCGACCAGTGTTCCAATGATTAATGCGGCCTTGACTGCTGGGTTGTTTCCTAAAGTCCTGGCGATTGACCCTGCCAATGGACAAATGCGAACAATATCTAATAACCAGCACGTATCTTTCCATCCCTCTTCAGTCAACTTTGGAAAAAAGACGAAGGATTTCGGGGTTAACCATCTAACATATTTCACCCTTATGTAAGGCGCGCAGATTTTTTCCGTAGCGACATCAATACTGAATGTATCTGTGCAGGCACTCCAAGAGATTGTATGCTTGGGAAACGGGACCAGTGGATGACATGGCCATGTTGCTCTTGTGTGGAGAGTGCGAGTTCAAGGTAAGATTACCTCAATTTTTAGCTTGACTTGTGCTAACATACTACGACCCAGATTATATCCGATTCGGCGTCTATTGACCGCAAAATCAAGTTCCACATTTCTCCCAAATCTAACATAGCCCTCAAGTTCCTCCGAACCCAGTTGGGGTCACTACTTGCCCACCAATTCCGTGGCAAAGGCTTGACAACGGAACAAATTCCATGGAACGAAATCGCATTGATGGTTCTCGGCAAGGTTAAAGCAGATGTACAAGACCAGCCGATTGTTGTGATCACATGAACCATGATCTATGTAGAATTTTCTAATTATCACTACCTTCTTGATCCTTGAAGCTTGAGCTTGATATTTCATGTCCTTGCGCGCAACTTTGAGAGATGCAAGAGGTGGGCATAAGCTGTTATGTCGTGCTGATACATATGTGCTGCATATGGACATGGATGTATATATCATAATCATACGACAAACACCTAATCTTCCTCCTCCTCATCACCAGCCCCACTGAAAAGCGAAGCCAGTCAGTTTTGGGTAAGATGTATATGCAAAATGATCACGTACGCAATGTTGTAGAAGCGGAGCTGGTAGTTGTCTTTGGCAGAGGCAACGACACGGATCCAGTCCCGGAGACTGTTCTTCTTCAAGAACTTTTTGGTAAGGTACTTGAGGTACCTCTTGGAGAAGGGAACGTTGGAGGTGACGGTGATTTTTGTGTTGCCTGACAAAATTTAAGCTCGAGAGAAAAGCGATTGAAAAACATCTGTAAAACACACCATCACGGGTGATCTTGACGTTCTCACCGAGCTGCCCAGCCTTGCCATCGACTTTAATGCGGTCGTGGAGGAACTTCTCAAAGTCAGCGCCGTCGAAAACACCGTCGCTGGCAGGCTTGGAGTAGTCGATAACGAATTTGTGCTTGGTGGCAACAGCTTTTCCGGCGGCGGGTTTGGGCTAAGGAGGGAGAGAAAACGAACCCGGTGTGAGCCTACTGAGAAGGTAACTCAGCAAAGCGGTACCGGGTGGACTGACCATCGTGGAGGACGTTGAGGGAGGTCTTGAGGATGGTCGCTGTGGCGCTGTCGATTTGGAAAGTTTTGTTGTTCTGTACAGGTGATCTAACAAGGTTTGTTCGGAAAATACCGAGCTCCCGACTCCGCGGCGCGGCGGTGGGGAAATTTTTGATTTCAAGGTCAGCGTTTCTCAAAGTCTGCGACGATGGCTCCTTCGCTGACCCGCAACCAGGTCGCCTCTGCACAACTCGAGGGAGAGTTCTCAATCAAGTCAGAGTCAAATCTCCCAAAACTTGATACCTCTGAATGGCCCCTTCTCCTCAAAAACTACGACAAGCTTCTTGTCCGATCCAGCCATTTTACTCCCATTCCCTCTGGCTGCAGTCCTCTGAAGCGTGATATTGCAACCTACATCAAGTGAGAATCAGAACTAAAGTCCAGAATCTTGGTTTAATCTGTCGTTCACAGGTCTGGAGTAATCAATCTCGACAAACCGTCCAACCCGTCTTCGCACGAGGTTGTAGCTTGGCTGAGGCGTATCTTGCGCGTTGAAAAAACTGGTCACAGCGGAACGCTGGATCCCAAAGTCACCGGATGCTTGATCGTATGTATTGATCGCGCAACGAGACTGGTCAAGTCGCAGCAAGGAGCCGGTGCGTACCCTTGCCCCTCGACCCCACTCACTGAAATTCACTGTTACTTCTAACAGGAAAGGAATACGTCTGTGTTCTACGTCTGCACGCTCCCTTACCCAACCCCACCGCGCTCCCCAGAGCCCTCCAAACACTCACCGGTGCCCTCTTCCAACGTCCCCCGCTCATCTCCGCCGTCAAGCGCCAACTCCGCATTCGCACCATCCACGAGTCCAAACTTTTCGAGTTCGATGAGAAGCGGAATCTCGCTGTGTTCTGGGTGTCCTGCGAGGCAGGCACATACATTCGTACCCTGTGCGTGCACCTGGGTCTCGTTCTCGGCGTTGGAGGACACATGCAGGAGCTGCGGCGGGTGAGAAGTGGTGCTATGTCGGAGAATGATGATATGGTTACCATGCACGATGTAATGGATGCGCAGTGGTTGTACGATAACACTCGGGACGGTGCGTTCCCTCTCTTCCTGCTCTCGAAGAAATGTCTCACTGGGTCACAGAATCTTACCTGCGTCGCGTGATCCGTCCCCTGGAATGTCTTATGGTTGGCTACAAACGTATCGTTGTAAAAGACAGCGCTGTGAACGCTGTGTGCTACGGAGCCAAACTCATGATCCCAGGTCTTCTACGTTACGAGGCCGACATTGGTGTACACGAGGAAGTTGTATTGATGACGACAAAAGGCAAGTCAATTTTTATATTATTCGTTCTTCGCCCTAACTGCGGCTGCAGGTGAGGCAATTGCACTTGCGGTAGCACAAATGTCAACGGTCGAGCTCGCCACTTGTGACCACGGTGTTGTTGCCAAGGTTAAACGATGTATTATGGAGCGTGATACCTACCCGCGGCGATGGGGACTGGGACCCATGGCCCTCCAAAAGAAAAAGATGGTCAAGGATGGCAAGCTCGGCAAGCACGGCGAGAAGATCGACGGCGTCACTCCTGCTGAGTGGAGTCGCGACTATGTCGACTATAACCGCGACGAAGTACGTTTCTCGAAATTGCAAAGAGTTATTCCTGTTGTAACTTTTTATGTAGCAGCCTGCAGCCGGTCCATCGACCGTTTCTGCGCCACTTGAAGCACCCGCTAGAGACGTGTCCCAAAAGGACAAGGAGGACAAAGAGAAAAAGCGGAAGCGGAAATCTGAGGCTCCCGAGCCAGAGGATGCGGACGTGTCTATGGCTGCTGTTGATGACGAGGCTGAACGGGCAGAGCGAAAAAAGCGGAAGAAGGAGAAAAAGGCCAAGGAGGCGGAGGTGGCGGAAGAGGAGGATGAAGACGCGAAGCGAGAGAGGAAAAAAGCGAAAAAAGAAAAGAAAGCTCGCGCGTCAATGGGTGGCGAGTAGTAGGCTTATTGTAATGCAAATCTATACCACAAATCGTATTATTATTCCTGTCACCGTGCCGAGCATGGCATGTTCAGATTTCTATCCTCTTGGTTTGTGGGATTGAAGCTGAAGTTTGACATGGATGACAGTTAACCAGAAGGCAGGTACGTGGCGTTTGAATAGGGTACCACAGTCGACTGCGATAACCCAGGCTCGCTTAGCGCGGTTTTTTGACATTTTCTATCCCCTGTCCAATCCTTTGCTCCTCGGTTTGTGACCGGTACATAGTAGAATTTAATATGCGTCGAATACTACTCCAATGAAAGGATTTGAAGGAGAACTCAGTCTTCCAGATGCATGCCGAGAAGTATGGGTTAGGACAGAGTTGACTATAGCCTGTCCCTTACTCTTGCCTGCGTGGGGCGAATATATTGAACCTACTTCGCCCCTGAGACGCTGCTCAGACAGTCGAGGTGCAGTGGCGGGTGCGCCACATAATGTATATTCTCTCCAACTTGGGTCAGGACTGGTATATACATTATTATTGGTGCCAGGTATATAGAGGGTCCCAGTAATGAACGACGTTTCCCCAAAACAGTTTAAGATAAAATTGTAGCAATATAGAGTGTCATCTAGACAATGTCCCAGGCTCGTAATAAGGCGTAGATCGAAGCAGCAGAACCATGTCCATCGTATCAGTACTTGTCAAATTAAAGCATTGTAGCAAAGATAGCAGCAACCGCAAGGGCAATGCCGGCACTGCCCGTGCGTATGGACACGGCGCCGGACGCTTTGGTGGCACCTGTTGCTTCGGGACCTGCGCTCTGGGCCGCAGCAGTTCCATTGATAGCCGTTGCGATGTTCTGGAAGGCCGTGAAGTTGCGCTCAGAGTTTTGAACCGGATTAATGGCGCTAGAGGTTGAGATCAGATACATGGTTTTGGACGACGGCGACGTGGCAACTTACAAAACCATGGCAGCACCGCAGTGGCTGATGGGTGTCTTTTGGCGGCAGTAGGCCCAGATAGGGGCGGTGTCGTTGATGGTGATACTCCAGGTGGGGAAGTCGCTGGTGAGGCTGTCGGCGACGGGCATGCTAAGTATAAACGTGTCAAAAATAAACTTGACCATATGATTGGTTTTATCACGTACAAGCCAGAGTCGAATCCACCATTGTCAGGCTTGCGGCAGGGATCAGCGAACGACGATTGGGTGACAGTGTGATTCTTCTGGCGGCTGTGAGAGGAAATTTGTTATTGAGGGAAGCATGGGAAGCTTCGAAAAACATACAACTCGAAGACGACAGTATCACGGGGTTGTGCGGCAATGAACGGTGGGTCGAAGGTGAGCTTGCCGGGACCGCCGACGATAACCTTGTGGACAGCACCCTCAGCAGACACAGGAGTGGGGTCGGGGGAGCCGGGATACGAGTCGTAAGTAGTTGTCCAGACTTGATCGCCAAGGGTAACGGGCTGGGTGACAGGGGTAGGCACGGGTGCGGCGGGGATGGTGTAGTCACCGTACGGGGCGGTGGTGTACCCTGCGGCAGGCGCAGTGTTTGCAGGAGAAGCAGCATCGCTCGAGGGAGCAGCGGCAGCGTCAGCGACGAGTTTGGCACCGATGGCTAGCGCAGAGTTCTTAAAGTTGGCAAAAGAGTTGGGGGCATCATCAAAGCCGCAGTTGACTGCAAAGACCATTCCCTGTCCACAGTGGCTCGCGGGGGTTTTACCTCCCTGGCGACAGTAGACCCACACGGGTGCAGTCTGTAGACAAAACTTGAATCAGGAAAAGATGGATTGAAAGTGACAATGTGGCGTACATCGTTGATGGTGATGGTGTACGTCGGGAAATTGTCGGTTTGGTTAGCTGGCACGGGAATACTACAAGGATAAAATCAGAAAGAAAAAAATATCGGAAAAAGGACGGGCGCACAAGCCAGAATCAAATCCGCCCTCCTTGGCACCACAGGGGTTGTCGAACGATGACTGAGTAGCCGTGTGGTTCTTGGCATGGAAGTGGAAAACAACTTGATCACCAGGTTGGGCACCCTAGAGTTGAGGCATTTTTGAGAAAATATAGCGAGAGATGATGGATAGATAACTCACGATGGCTTCGGGAGAGTAGAGGAGCTTTCCACCTTCAACGCCGACCTGGACATCATGCACAGCAGCGGAAACAAAGGGCAATAGAACCAGGCCCAGAGAGATAGGAGAGAACTTCATCGCAAGCGATTATGGTGTGAGTGGTGCAAGGAAAGAATGTGTGGTTCCAGCTAGTGGGCAGATGAGGACGAGAAAACCGAGACGACGAGACAAGGAAAAGAAAAGGGGAGAGGTGGGGGGAAGAGGAATAGGTGAAAAATGGGAGGTCGAAGCATGAGGGGTTTTTGTAGTCGAAGAGTGCCTGACGACGGCGCGGCATTTGCAGTAACCATCTCGCGCTGACAAGGCCTGGCCGCCACCTTCTTGAGGCAAATCTGCTATCTCATTGGCTCGGCAAGCTCGGAGCATCACCAGCCAATTACAACCGCTGTCTGTTGGCTGTCTTTCTTGAAGCCATCTTTTCTTTATATTATATATATACTCCTCCCCCGGTCTAGATCTCTGAAACGATGTCCTCGACATGTATCTCCGTTTCAGCCTTTATCTATGATCGTCACCAAGTTGTCTTTTGATTGATGGGACTGTTGCGCCTTATCTTATACACTCCTGCCATTTTGTCAACTTGCAATTCTTGCTGCAATGTCAAAGTCCTATCTAGTCCAGTCTGACACACTTGTATTCACGAAAATACTCTCTACCAGCTGGCTGTATAGACACGCAAACTATTCGTCTCATCATGTGTGGTATTCCATCACATCCCGAACTTTTGATCTAGTTTGAGACTGCTGCCCTGGAGATACTTACACCGCCCGTCCCCATACCATCACATGGAGGGGTATTTAAGACCTCTAATTGCTCTGCTAAATTGCAATCCCGTCCTTTCGGTATTCACTTCACTCCCCTCTCTCTTTCTCCCCGCCTTTTTTTTAAACGCACCCCACCGGCTGGTTTCTGGTGTAAACACAATGTCTTCTCGCAAAGCCTCCAAGCCTCTTCCCAAGTTCGAGATCGGTGAGCACCATGTCCTTGACGACCAATTTCTTGTTGTTGAACACCCATATCCAGGTGAGGATTATCAGCTCCTCCATGCTATCGGCGAAGGCGCCTATGGTACTGTGGCCGCCGCTCTCCACAAGCCCACTGGACGACAGGTTGCGATCAAGAAGGTCCTCCCATTTGACCACACCCTCTTCTGCATAAGGACTCTCCGAGAGTTGAAGCTCTTGAAGTTCTTCTCAGAGACATGTGTAAACGAGAATGCAAGTTCCCGACACAAGCACCATCGCCCTTCAACTCATCGTCTGTCTAGATCATCTCTATCTTGGATATCATCAAGCCCCCGACCCTAGATTCGTTCAAGGAAATCTACTGTATGTTCAGCGGCCCTGCTGTTGAACCAAATCTAACGCCACCCCTAGTCATCCAGGAATTAATGCAGACAGACTTGCACCGGGTTATCCGGACGCAACATCTGACAGACGACCACTGTCAAGTGAGTGGATAGTTATTCCGACCACAGTTTTTTTTTTCCAACTCTTTTCTTCAGTACTTCGTTTACCAAACTCTGCGTGGCCTCAAGTCTATCCACAGTGCTGATATTGTCCATCGTGATCTCAAACCCGCCAACCTCCTCCTGAATGCCAACTGCGACCTCAAGGTGTGCGACTTTGGACTCGCCCGGAGCGTCAAGACAAGCGTTCCAGGAGGCAAGGAGGTCGGATTGATGACCGAATACGTTGCAACGCGGTGGTACCGCGCGCCCGAGATCATGCTGTCCTTCAAGATGTACACAAAGGCCATCGACATCTGGGCCGTCGGGTGCATCCTCGCAGAGCTCCTCACTGGCCGGCCGCTCTTCCCAGGCCGCGATTACAGCCACCAACTCGACCTCATCCTCGATGTCATCGGCACGCCCAGTCTGGACGAGTTCTACGCGATCACCTCTCGCCGCTCACGGGACTACATCCGTGCCCTGCCCATCCGCAAGCGGCGCCCGTTCCCGACCTTGTTCCCACATGCGTCCAAGGAGGCCATCGACTTCCTCTCCAGAACCTTGGTGCGTCGGGCCCCGTGTTCCTTGGTTTTGATTGATCTCATCTTTCCTTTTCAGACCTTCGACCCAAAGAAGCGCATGACTGTCGACGAGGCCCTCGAACACCCGTACCTCTCGGCCTATGTGAGTTTTCCTTTGTTCTCTTCGCCACAATAACCTTGTTCTCACCGCAATGTCCAGCACGACCCCGAGGACGAGCCCACCGTTACGCCGTTGAGCCCGTCTTATTTCCAATTCGACTGTGAGTTTCCATACCAACGTATATTGTTTCACTGCCTAATGTATCTTGTCAGTACACAAGGACGACCTGACCAAAGACCAGCTGAAGCAGCTGCTCTATGACGAAGTTATGTCATTCGTCCCCTCCATCTGATCACGACCCGTTGTACATTTTTGGGTATTTATTGGTTATCGGCTGTAGAAAGACAAACTGTTGCGTTTAAACAATCCATACCTGTAAACTACTTGTATTCTTCTGTTGCTGAATCAAGTAATATTGTACCTTCACTCCTTTTGTGTGGCTCCTCAAGCTCAAGGGATACGCCGCAGGAATTACTTTCAATTCTTCACTACAATATTTATCAACAAGCAAGTAGTACACGTTCTGAGGTATTCTAACTAATGGTGCCAAAAAGCGTGCACCCGCGTATTTACATACAGAGAACCCAAACGTTCAAGTCCAATAGTACACTTTGGTTCAATCCAACCATGGAAGTAGACAGGTTGGTGGAGCCGCACCAGTGCGAAATATAAACAATCCCATGGCGTGGCAGGGATCAGTATCGTCCTCCAGCCCAGAAGCCTCCCAGTATACCGTTGCCAACACCCTCAAGACCAAAATCACCAAAGCGAGTATCGCCCTCCAGCTCAGTACCATACATCGTCCTCTTCAGCTGGGGCACTTCTGCAGCCGCACCGGTATTCGACTCAGAAGCCCTCATCGTCAATTCGCTGCTCAAGGGCGAGGCGCCTCCATCGTTGTCCGATGGTATGCGGGACAATGCAGCAGGATTAACGAACCTACCCCCCAGCCCGCTAGCTACGCGAGCAGCAGAAGCGCGCGAGGGTCGCCCGGGGGCAGGAAACCCAAACGCCTGAAAGACGTCAGAGCGGCCGGGTTGGTCCTGGTTCGAGACGCCGGCCATACCAGCGGGAGAGGGTGATTGTGGGGGCTCGGGGTAGGGGAAGCTAGGCAGAAACAAGTTATGGGCTGCAGGCGTCGACGAGAGGGGCTGGAAAAAGGAGAAAGGTTGGTTCTCTGATGCACCGGCCGTGGCTGTACGACTTTGCCGTGTAATAGTCGTTTCTGAGCGAGGGGGAGGAGAGGGGGGAGGGAAGTGGTCTGGAAGCTGTTCTGTTGGAGGCGGAGGATCCATGAAGTCTAACGATGGCTCGTCTAGTCCACTGAAGACAGTGAAACTTGGTATTCGTGGGCTTGCAGGGATCACAGGCTCCTGCACCACTTCGATGCTGGCTTCCTCTGCGCCCGGCTCATCCACACGGAATTGCGTTGCTGAAGGTTCTTCGTCTTCGGCAATCTTGATACGCTTTCGAGATGGCTTTGTTTCTCGTTGTTCCTCGCTGTCCATCGCCATTTCATCCAAGTCATGTTCTTCTGGTATATCACTGGTCGTAGAGTCGCGCTGCCGCTTGCCGAGCATAGTTTGAGTAAGAGGAGCACTAGGACGGCCTGTGAAAGGAGTGGATGTCGAAGGACCTGAAAGTCCGGCAAAGCTTGGTTCTTGTCGGGGTAATGATGAGGGAAAGCCAAAGCCACTAAATCAAAGGGGTTGAGTGATCATTGTTTTGGAAGTATCACAGGCGCGTACCCAGGCCCGGCCCTCTTTTTGAGTGTACCCATCTGCAATATCGGTGTCGTAGGTGTAGGTGTTGGTGCGATAGGTGGAGTTGTCATGCTTTCTTTGAGCTGTTTGAGTTCAAGGCGCAAGGAAGCCGAGTCATCCACCCCCTTCCGAAGATCTTGAAGGGTGGCAGTCAATGTTTCCACATTTTGCTTCAGGCTTCTCATCTCCTCGAGCTGGGACTTCAACTGCTTCACTTCAATTTTGAGGGTCTGCATAAGCTCTAGTTCAGATTTCATTGATTTTATTTGTTCGTGCAAGGGTCGGATCTAGGAATGTGTGTAAATCATCTGCTATTGTACTAGATGAACGGGAATGCGTACGGCGTCTGCCACACGTTGGTCAATTGACGCAAGTGATTCAAGGGATGCTTCTGGTGATGGATTTGTATTTGAAAGAGGCGGGGAGGTTTCGCGCGTGACTATTGGTTCAGGGGAGTTATCTGTAAGAAGATTAGAGGTGTAGTATGTCTTGGATCGATAGCTACATACCTTGTGGTAACTTCTGATGTTCTGGTTCTATTTCTGTACATGACATGAGGGATGTTCAAACTATTACGGAGGCCAGCGACTCACCTTCTACAATGGTTGCTTCCGATGGCTTCACGCTTCGGCTCCCTTTGCCTCGTTTCTTCGACAAGCTGAGTGATTTAGTTACAGCTCGAGGTCCCGCACCCCCGGCGGCAACTGGCCTTCCGACGCCTAGCCTTGTCTGCTCTTTCCCTTTCCTTGAGCGTGTTGCCGGTGGTGCTATGGTTTCCATTTCCGGCTGCGTGGCCGGCTGCACATCGAGTTGAGGTGCATCGGTGATATATATTTCTTCCGCTTGCTCTTCTTCAAGATCTTCATCGCCTGTGTCATGAATGACAATGGAACTAATACGACTCGGGCCTGCCCGACTTGACACTCTGGTTGAGACGGATCGAGGTTTGGGCGCGTTTGAAGGTGTAGGTTTGCTATAAGAGACTGTTGAATAGTTTCCATAAATCAAATCGCTTTCTACGCACATGGTGCCCAATAGCAAGTCGATCAAAGCTTCAGACTTGAGGTTCGCTTTCACCCCATAATCCTAGAGCTAACATTTGAGAATAGCTCATTTTAAAGAATTAAATGCGCACTTTGCATATTTTCTGGAGGTCTGCACGCTTCATAGATTCCAGGGTCTGCCTGGATGGTAGGGAGGCCATGATTGTTGAGTTAGAGGTCACGGTTCAGAGAGTGTGGTTCAAGTCTAACACCAGCAAACAACGCGATACCACGTGACTGAGGCGTCCCCGCGACTGGCAGAGCCGTGCGCAACCTTGCGCAATCTGCTTACTTGTTGCGGTGAAAGAGCTCCAGCACTATCGGCAGAGCTGAATTAATTTATCTGACTCTCCTATTGGCCAGGCTGCTGCTTATTTCAATTCTCTCGCTCCCCGATCACCGGCCCGTACTCTCCTCAAAATTTCGGTCCGATGTTCCTATTCCACCGTTCAAATCGCCTCCGAATATGCTCTCTACCCTCCACCACTACCCCCATCGCACATGGCTTCATGGACCCTCGAGCAAGTCGGAAAGCATAACTCCAAGCAGTATGTCATGTCACACAAATAACAGTTGTCTGTATTCAGTCCTTTTTCAGGTCATGCTGGGTCATTATCGAAAATCAGGTCTACGATGTCACGGAGTTTCTGAATGTCAGTAAATCTTCTCTTGCTCTCAGAATAAAGACCCAAAAATTACCTATCCTCTCTAGGAACATCCGGGAGGCTCCAGCATCATCTTGAAATATGCAGGACGTGACGCAACCCGGGCGTACACACCCATACATCCCCCGGATGCTCTGGAAAAGAACCTACCCGCTGAGAAACATCTTGGGCCGCTTGATTCAGATGCGGCGCGCCTTGTTAGGCAGGCTCAAGAAAACCGGAAGAAAACAAAAGATGAGCTGAGAGTAGAGGACGCGCAGAAGCGGCGACCGCCATTGAGCCGTATCCTCAGCCTTGCTGACATGGAGGTAGGTTGCTGGTTGCTTTTCATGCATATACTCATGATACTCACAATGCACCTCACAGGCTGTTGCCCGACAGGTGTTGTCTCACAAAGCCTTAGCATACTATTCCTCCTCTTCAGATGACCAAATTAGTCCGTTGTTCTAACTGAGGTCGGTGTGCCAGGAACTGACGCCTCAAATAGCTTACCAGGAAAATGCCCGTGCCTTTTCGAGATTCTTCTTCCATGCACGTGTGATGCGTCCAGTTTCACGATGCGATCCGTCTACAACTATCCTTGGTTACAAATCGTCCATCCCAGTATTTATCAGCGGAGCTGCCCTTGCGAAGCTCGGTCACCCACAAGGCAAGATATAATCTACTATCTTCCTCACTTAATTCTTATCGTACATTTCCCAGGAGAGGCGAATCTCACTAAAGGGGCCGCGCAGACGGATATCATACAGATGGTTTCCTCAAACGCCTCACTCTCATATGAAGAAATAGCTGCGGCGGCGGGTCCATCTCAGGCGCTATTCTTCCAGCTGTACAAGAATTCCAATGATGCCACTGCCGAGAAACGTGTCAGAGATGTGGAAAAACTCGGCTACAAGTCAATTTGGCTGACAGTCGATGCCCTCGTACCGGGAAATAGGGAAAAGGATATCCGGAGCCCTTGGGTTCTTGACGAAATAGATTCGGGCAAGACTGTGTTCCATGTAGATGCTGAGGAAGGTGCCACAGCCCCTGGAGATGTTGGATTCGGTACAGCAGGTGCTCTTATCGCGAACGATGACCGAGACATGACTTGGGAAAAAGTAGGCAATGAACTGGAAATATTACAACGTTGACACTGAGGTTTTCGAACCTAGACAATTCCTTGGTTACGCAGTATCACTAAACTTCCCATCGTGGTCAAAGGTGAGTGCATTCTCCTGATCCTCGCCTCCTCGCACGGACAATAATTTTTTTCAGGCATTCAAACTGTTGAAGTAGGCAGCTTCAGGTGTTTGAGAAATATTTCTTACTAATTTTTATTGCAGGATGCTGTACTCGCTGCGGAAACCGGTGTAGAGGGGATATTGATATCAAATCACGGTGGTCTGTACCATGAGAAATCATTTTTCAACGTGAGAGGCTGATTCTTCACTAATAGGTCGTCAACTAGATTAGTAAGGCCTCATTAACCAACGGCTAGACTACTCGACAACTATTCTTTTAGCTCTTTCCCTCCGCTCGAGGTTCTGCACAGACTTCGCAAACGACGGCCTGACGTTTTTGACAAACTCGAAGGTAACCAATTTTGTCGTTTATATTTATCACTCTCACTTATGATAATTTCAGTTTATATTGACGGGGGCATCGAACGAGGAACAGGTAGGGGATCCACCCAGCTCAATCTATAAGCAAGGGCTCAAAAATATGCCAGATGTTGTCAAGGCTCTTTGCCTTGGTGCCAAGGCAGTCGGTCTGGGAAGACCATTCCTCTATGCGCAAAGTGTAAGCTTGGTCTGCCTACTCATTCAGAGGTTTCTTGACGCCCGTTTGCAATAGGCCTATGGCGTTCCAGGAGTCGTCAAGATTGTCCAAATATTGGAGCGTGAAATTCTCACAGCGATGCGACTGCTGGGTGCAACCTGTGTAGAGGACCTGAAGCCCGAGATGGTAAGTTCCCGAGTGCCCTTGAAGAAAAGGTGATAATCTAACACTCCTTGATAGGTGGAACGCGTCGATTGGCAGCCTTCATTGCGCCCGAAACTGTAAGACTTCTGTAGCTCTATGTACCATTGCACCACTCCTTGCCGTGGCTTCCGGTAGTAAACGATGTTCCCCATATCTTTTGCCTATATTCAGGTTTCTTTATTCATTGGCAATACTACTTGTGTGGTTGACACCTCTACTATAACCTACTATAACCGTCCTAAGAGCGAGTAAAAGCAACACTTCTGATCTATTGATTACTGACTTCGGCAGCTCACTGTGAATCAAATGTTCATTTACGCGGTCCCATGAAATGACTTGGAGCTTACACACTGGGCCATAAACTTGATACGCTCTCCGACTCTTCGTGATCACCGATCATCTTCTCTTAGTCACCCCTATTCACCCAGATGGCACCGAAGTTTTTGGAACGCGTAAGGCTTGGACTTGTCATCTTTGGCGGTATATATGTTTCCCTAGTTGGTCTTTTGACGATACCTTTCTTCCAATCCCAGTGTGTTCACTCAGCTTCTGACACATGAAACGCGTCTCACTGTATTCGTCCTAGCACGATCTACTTCAACGCAGTCCGTCTCCCGTTCAACGCCAAATTCGATACTCCTGAGAAGTACGGGCTCGCTCGTAAGTCTCATCAGAACATTCCCTGTGAATCCACATCAAGAATATTCTGTCCCAAGCCAATAAGACCTTGAATCTCAAGCTTCGGACGCCAGACAATGAGGTCCTTGGAGCGTGGTTCATCCTATCAGACCACTACTACCAAAAACTTCCCGAAATACCCTCTCAAATCCATGACCATGTATCTTTGGCAGTCAAACAACACCCGACCATTCTTTTCTTCCACGGAAACGCTGCCACAAGAGCATTCAAAGCTCGTGTTATGCACTATCAGGCATACTCCTCCCGTCTCGGGGCTAACGTCCTCGCAATTGACTATCGTGGCTTTGGCGATAGTACAGGGAAGCCCAGCGAGTCTGGTCTAGTTATAGACGCTCGTACAGCATGGGACTGGCTGCTTGCTCAAGGTGCTAAGGAAGAAGACATTCTCCTCGTCGGACATAGTCTTGGGACGGGGGTGGTTTCACAGCTCGCTGCACAGCTATCTGATGAGGCGGTCAAACCGCGAGGTGTGGTTCTCCTTTCGGTGGGTTAGTAAAGCCATTCGACGCATCTATCTGACGTTACAAAAATCAGCCATTCTCAAGCATCCGAGAGCTACTAAATACCTACCATATTTTTGGGGCGGTGCCTCTCGTGAAACCGTTGGCCATGATACCTTATGCGTCTGGTCCGTTCAATATTTTTTCTTTACAACCTATATATTTGGCTCATAATCACGTAGAACTGATCACCCAGGCTTTAATACATAGGTTTGACACTCTCAGCTTCGTGCCGGTTCGTTCTCCTAATTAATATTATCCAGACCAAAAACTAAACTACATGTATAGCGAATTAAATGCTCCGTCCTGATCGCTCATGCTGAAGATGACTGGGACATTCCGCACACACACTCACAAGTTCTTTTTGATGCATTCCTTGGTTTGCCTTCCCTGGACCTCCCAGAGCTGTTTTCACAAGAAGCCTGGGACAAATTTTCGATACAACGCGAGGCTTACGCTTCAAAACGGAGCCAGATCGTTACCACTTGGGAGCTATCCAATTTTGGTACAGTTGAAGAGTTTATAGATGAGGGGAGGAAGGTGGTATTCGTGAGGAGTCTCGTCGGTGGGCACGACTACTTGGGGCTGCAAGAGGGAGTACAGGATTTCTTCAAACGGTCCTTCAGCATCGGACCAAACAACCAGGCTTCGTAGACCTATGAAACACTTATATGCGAAAATTTGCTTCAGTATTCCTTCTGGCGAAGGCAACAGAATTTGACAAAAAATCCAGATCGGAGGTAACCCGTGAGTGAGGTGGACACACGCGTTCCAATTTAGGCGCCTGGGAGGCAAGAAGCGATCCAAGTCACATGACCGTGAATCAACCGCACCATTTGTACTACGGTTACGTTCAACTTGCAACTGACCGGAGTCCTTGGCCTTCTCTGTTCTATTGTTCTGTTTGCTTTCCTCGTGCTATCGCGTATAATTTAAATGGGATTTTGTCGCAGATGCGGCGACATTGTTAGTGGTGTCCGCTGCAAATGTGGTGGCACAGCTGTTGGTCGGTTGGTCGCTCTTGAGCACATCGCTTTTATCTGACTTCATAGATTACAGCCCCTGTTGTCCCATGGAACCAGTCAGACACCACCGAAAGTGGACAAGACAGATGGTCAAAGACTTACGTTCAGAGGCCAAGATCAGTCTCCCCTACTAGGCCTCTCACCTCCCAACCAACAGGTCCTTCGGCACCCCCTACAATCCCACAAACATCCCCCACAAAGCGCTTTCCTCGGCCGGTTTCACAGAATATATCGACTAACTCTGCTCTGGGAAGTCGCGTGTCGGCTCACATCGCTTCTTCAACTTCTACTAGTCGGCCACCATCGCCTCTCAAATACTCCAGCACTATTGCTGCCCTTGAGGCAGATATCCTTCCGTCACTTCATGACACGACACTATCTAAAGTTTACGGCTCTGTTCTTCAGCCCAAGGAGTCCTTGACTACCCATTCCTGCGCATTATGCTCGTCTCCCTTCCCTCCGGATGCAACCATATACCCCGATCCCAATTCTCCCAACAGTTCACGATTCCTTTGCCGCCAATGCTACGAAGACAATGGGGGAACTAAAGGAACATGTCCTACATGTTCTCGGCCTGTCCTTACACTCAAATCTGAAGGCGGTTTCATCCATGCCGCAGACCAATATTGGCACAGGAAATGCTTCAACTGCTCCGGATGCTTCAAAAACATAGGAGAGTCTCCCATGGTCGATCTCTTGGGACGGCCTTCGTGTGGCGAATGCTTCGAGAGCTGTCTTAAACGCGATCCTACGACCCCAAAGAAGTATAAACCAAACAGTGCCAGTAACAGTCCCCATGTCGAGAAGCTAAATAACCTTGGTGGTATGAACTCTAATTCGAAGAGTCGACAGAGTAGAGAGGGAAGTCCGGCTATCGAAGAGCTCGAACAGAGGCTTGGAATAATTAAGAGTCGAGAGGGGAGTCCTGCACTGGAAGACCTCACTCAGAGGCTTGCTATGCTTGGCAAGTCCTCTCGTTCGAGTCATGCTGATAATAGCCCCACAAATATCAGGTACGCTGGCCCTAAGCGTGACAATAACCACTTGGAACGTTCGCTAGATAGACGCGCTTCACGATTAAGCGAAAGCCCTGTCCGACATGGGAACGTTAAAAGTCCAGATCTTGAATCCAGGGCCTCATATCAAGTCCAAGCCACCAGCCCTAGCCCTATACGACCTCATACGACAGGCAGTCCAGCACCTACTCTCGACGCGATCGAAGAAATGAAGCAAAGGTTTATGAAAGCTTCCCAATCACCTACCGCCAGCCCCAGAGCTCCACAAACGCCCACATTCAAGGGCACTCATCCGTTGCGCCTTTCCCGTTCCACAGCTTCCTTACGCTCTAGTCCCAAGATCCCTGCTCCTAATTTCGACGCCGGACCTACTTCACCTCTAAGTCCCATGATGCCACCCACACCGGACCTGATGTCTGATTTCTCAGACACTCTCACTCAATCGTCATTCTCTGGACCAGATTCTCCACCACGCAACGACGATGGTGGAAACATTTTCGACGTTTCGAAATCATACAGGATTGATCGTTCCACATACACTCGGGGCGATTTTCTTGATAAGGCTAACGATGTCATTGCGGAAGAGACGGCAAGCCAACTAAACACTCCCACGCGTACCCCCAACTCTACTCGTGGACGACCAACTCCTACCTCTGGTGGGGCTTCGACAACGACTTCATCCAATCCCTCAAGGTCTAAATCTATTAAGTCTCCTCTGCGCAACGCTGCGGAGTTGCCAGTGTCACCGTCTACTTCGTCGGGTTCGGCGTCGAGCAGCTGTGCTGCATGTAATGGTAGCTTGTTCTCCATCCGGGGCGGCGGGAAGTTTGTCACCGTTCCTGGTGATAGCCTGGAGTCACCCTCAATGACTTACCATGTACAATGTTTCCGATGTGTTGTTTGTGATGGAGTTTTCAGCGATGCAGCGAATGGCCAGGCAGCTTTTGTTAAGGCGAATGGTGGCGCTTGTCATATTCATGTGAGTCCCTGTCTCAACTTCAGAATATTTCTTAATGACGATATCCGTTAGTGCGCGCCTCCTTCGAAGATTACTATTCACAAGATGCCCAGTCTAAGTTCTCTAAGAACAAATTTCCCCCCCAGCTCTTCGACAAGTATTCCTGTGGCGAAGGCCACGTCACAACCAATACACAAGTCAAGCCGAATGGAGCGACCACCACCGACTGCGCCTTCCATATCTACCACGACTTCCTTCCCCCGGTTTGGTAGCAGGACTGCTTGTCCTGGTTGTAATAAGTCGGTGTCTCCTATGGAACAAGGTGTTGTGCCCGGGCCTCAGAACACGCGTTGGCATGCTTCGTGTCTTGTTTGTGGAGGAAAGAAGGAGACCCCGAAAACCTTTTCTATCTGGAGCCGCAAAGAAGAAAAACCGAAGAATGAACCTGGATGCGGTAAACGGTTGGATAGTGCAGCCAAGATTGGTGCGGAAGGCGGGGTTTGGTGTCGAGAGTGTCTGGTGAGCACGAATATATTCATTGACTAAGCCATTATGAACCAAGGACAACGGTCATAGCTACTTATTGGGGTTGGAGGTTCCCCACAGGCATCCCCCACGCGTGCTCCGTTGGTACCTTCGTTAACAGGCTCTTCAAAGGTCATGCCTCAGACGACAGGTACTACGACATTGGCACGCCAATTTACAGGTCTCGGTGGCGGTGGCGAAACTGGGATAATGAGACAACTCACTGGTGGTAATGGGTTAACCCCGACGAGGAGCATCAGTCCAACGAAGCAAATAGGTGGGGGCAGTATGAGGCCACGACCCAAAAGCGTGATCGGGATGAGGGGTTCGAAGAGCATTGATGATGGACGTGGAATGTTCCTGGTCAGGCAATTGACTGGGGCAGGGTAACAGACTGTGTGATTTTACTGAACACCCTGAAAGTTGAATAAGTCCGATCTCACTTATATACTGGACAATTATGAAATACAATACGGATACGTTGACTCTTTGTGCGTCCTACGACTCCCTGCTGAGTACTAGTCTAAAGCTTGCTGAAACATACTGAAATTTTGGAAGCTTGAGAGGTATTTCTTGGCATGTCCATTATAATATTTTGACAGATTAGATTCAAATTAGAAAAAACCCCGATGATCAGAGAACACGGTAATGTCGTCGTCGTCAAGGACTCGGTCCTAATACGTCTGCTGTGATGTTGGACGCTTGATAGCCTCTCTAGGATCTTTTCTTTCTTTCCCCTTTCCCCTGGAGGCTTAGAGAGGATTCATCTGGAAGTCGCTGCTCCTCTCAGCCATCGGCTGCTGGTCACTCCTTTACCTTTCTGCAGCGCCCGTGTGGAGCACCTTTCCACTGGAAGGCTCTATACCGGCATACAAACTGTATTTCTAGCCCCAAAACTTGGTCGAATCTGGGATTCCGAGGAAGCCTTGCGGGCTATGTCAAATGTTAGCCCCGCACTGAAGCTCAGTAATGATGCTACCGTGAGTTCCTTGTAGTATTCAATTCAATCTTTTAAGCTAAGCTGCTGGAAGCTCGAGTCCGTTCTCGCCGACATCCCTTTGTTTTGTGTAGGCCTTATGGCATTCGGCGTTCTTACTTTCGTTCTTGTCTTGAAGCGGGTTACTCTGTGCGCAATCATATTCCGACATCTAAAAACCGATAGCTGACGTCTATTTGAAAGTATTGCACTCTATCTTTATGGATCTTCTTTTCTTGCTTTTGCCGCTGGAATCTTCGACCTGGGCCATGTATTATCAGAAAGTGGGGTTAACCGTCGCGATGCCACAACACTTCTTACCACGGCGCGAGAAGTGGGCCTGTCACTATCTCTTGGACTTCACTTCATATTTCTTTGGCATCTCGTTGCACAGTGCCCGTACAATGAACGGCAACGGGCCGGTAAACCGAAATCGGAGCTCAACCCTGCGCCATACCGTCACAGTGCCAGTTGGCGAAGATGGGGTTTCATTGGGCTATTCCTTCAGTGGAGTCTTCTGTTGCTCACTTTCTCCATCCCGGTCTTGCAGGTTATATGGAGGACTTCACCTGAAAACCTTCGATTTGGGCCCGTCTATGTCGCTGAGGCTACAATTGAAGTTGTCGTCTCGGCATTGTTCATCCTAAAGATATTTCTCAATATCTTCTTGTCGCCTGCGACACCATGGTGGAGACCAATTCGGTTCAATATTGCGCCAGTCTTTGCGTTATCTATCAGTACAGGCCTGGGCCTTGGGAACCTCATTACTCGTAAGTCTCGCCATCCTTAAGTCAACCTCTACCGGCTAAAATTTTTGACCATTTCAGTAGCATTCTCGGAGACCGTACTCGGCCGTTTCCTTCGCTCGGTCGAGATCTACATCTTAATTCTTTTCGTCTCGATTACGTCTTTCTTTAAACTCCCTCCTGAACCACGATTGTCTTTCAATGACCTAGGAAAGCCATCGATTCGAATCTCTGAAAAGCCCCAGTCACCTTTGCGCAATGACCGCATCCATTCTCCCCTCATTACCAGCACAGGCCTAACTCCCAGACACAGTTCTATTGTGCCAACCGACAATGAGCCAATTCGACAATCTTCTATTGCCACCTCTCTCTCGAGAATTTCTTCCTGGATCACCCCCCAAATGTCGGCGAGACAGAGTGGCACGGAGAGAACTTACACAGAAGATGTGGAGCGGGGCTTAGCTCTGATTGAGTCTTTTCCTTCACGTACACAGACACCTAACTCTAAGGCACTGAAAATCCAATCACTCCCGAGGATAAAAACCAACTTGGCATCCAATAAGGTTATTGCTCCCGAAGAGCAGTCGGCACGCTCGAAGTTAACAGCCCCTTCGATATATTCTACTTATGAGACGGAGCCATTCTCAACCCTTGATTTTCCACCGCCTCCTGGTATTACGCAAACGCCAACCACACCTGTTTATGGATTGGATGGAATTTTAGAACGGACGCGGGAGCAAGTGCAGGAATCTCGACGTACTTACAGCAACACATCATTTGAAGAGCTTCTGCGTCAACAAACGGAACTTGACAAGAGTATTGCTGCGTTGCGTCTCTTCTCGACCTCTACAGAGAGTTTTCCTAATACGGGGGTGACTTCCAACACTGATGTGCCCACACCTCCCCCTATACCCACCTATATCCCCCTCAGGGGTGGTAGCAGTTTCAAAGGCCGGTCAAACAGCGCCTCGACTGCCTCATACCTCGGGCGCAAACCCGACTCTGCGTCTAATCGCAGCGACTTCTCCCTCAGCATATTCCCTGAACCCCCGGTGGTGGTGTCTGAGGACTTTCCGGTGAGCAGCAGATTGGAGCGGCTCGTAGGACGCGCCCGAACACGCCGTGAAGCCCCCAATACCCTAACTTCAGATATGGTTCCAATTAGAGTCCGGGACGAGGAGACCCCGTCATTACCTGTCTCCCCAACCCTCTACGAAGGCACTCGAAGGTTAGATTCCAATATAGGTGCACATTACGACGTGACGTCTTTCATTGGAGGTCAGTTGATATTGATAATTTATAAATATCTGTGACAGAAACTGAAAGCACATCTTCCAGGTCTAACTTTGCCTAGAGGTTCTGCTCTCACCACAACATCGGTACCTTCTGAATTAGCGCCCTCTGGGACGGAGCCTACTATCACTGCACGACTCGAGCCAGCGGAAGAACCTACGCCACAGACGCAAACCGTGACTGCCACTGCTGCAACAATACACCCAGAGTCTGGAACGACACAGCCTGCAGCAATACAGCCTGCCCGAACACAGGCGATTCGGCCCATGATTTTGACATCGTCGAAGATACTGGCCGCACCTGTCGCTCCGAGTAGTATATCTCAGCCTTCGAACAGGGCACCGTCGACAGAGCGCCCCCGAGAGATGCTTTCACCGAGACGTGATTCGAGTGTTCCTTTGCGACCATTCTTATTGGGAACATCGCAGCTTCCTGTGATACTTCCGTCAAGCACTATGGTTCCCATTGGGGCTCGCCGCAAACCAGGCTTGCCGAGCAATCCTCGGCGACCAACTATCAGCGGACCTTCTCTCCTTCCATATGACGGCTGGGGCGACCAGGCGCCAGGCGCGTTTGAGCGGCCACGGCCACCCCCTTTACTGTTTCGAGCCGTATGATTAACATTGTGTTTCCGCATGTGTATAATGATGTCATACTATTCTTGACCTGCTATTTACCACCATGTCCACTTTCCCTGATTATTACCAGTTGCTCAACATTCCAAACACTGCAACCCAGAATGATATTCGCCAAGCCTACAAACGAGAGTCTCTAAGGTCATACTAAGTCTGATCACTGCATAGTGACAGGAAACTTAAACCATCTCGCAGGACTCACCCTGACCGACTGGCGAATGCTACTCCTTCAGAGAAACAGGAGGCAACGGAGAGATTTCAGGTGCTGTATTACTGTCGAGGTCGGACCTATCCTCACTTGCTGACTCCTTCCAAAAAGGCCGTAGCAGATGCCTACTACATGCTCTCCGACCCTCAACGGCGCAAAGAATACGATATACTCTATGCTTCACGATCATCCACCGACCGAACCAATGATCCAAATGCATCACGGAGCTTCTTCTCGCAGTTTGCTGGTATGTTTGGGAATGGAAGTGCAGGTGCTACAGGAACTGCGGCTCCTCAAGGACAACGGCCTGATGCGGAAGGGGTGTTCGCTGACGTGTTCGATGAGGTACGTGGCCTGTATCAATTTGGCCCAAGATTGGTTTTGACGATGTAATTCAGTTACTTCGGCCGGAGGTAGAGCGACATGCACCTTGGTGGAGTTGGTTGGGAGCCGCGTGCGGTGGGGGCATCGGGTTTATCATCGCCAACGTGCCCGGCCTTATGATCGGAGCGTATGCTGGGAACCGACTAGGAGCTGTGAGAGATGCGAAAGGGAAGAGCGTCGCTGCAGTCTTCAACGAGTTGGGCCATACCCAGAAGGCGGAGGTTTGTCTGCAATTTTATTTCTTCGCCCCTGTGTGCACTCATTTGTCCCTCAGATTTTGCGTGCGTTGGCTATGAAGGTGTTGGGGTCTGCGCTTTAGATCTCGATTGTCCCGTACATAATACTTACATAGTACTAATGATTAGTAGCGATACCCTCCCACTGTGTTGTCTTCTGCTACATCTTTTATTCTCTTTTTTCTCATTCACATACGCACTGATTTTCTTGCGATGTATTACTTTCTCATAGTTTATCTTCATCCCCAACAGGATTGGCAATGAGTACTATAACTCCTGAATCTCCTCATGTTTGGATGATTGACGGGGCAAATAAGTCGCGCAGGGGCGCGAGAAAAACCCTTGAATGTTGATGCCAATCTCGTCCCTCCCCTCTTGACAGCTAACCACCGACCAGCAGCCTCGACGACGACCTTTGTCCTTCATTTAGGCCCAAAATGATCGACACTTCCGATGCTGCTCTTTACCACAGTTACTATGAGAGAGGTCCGTAATCGATGTTGTCAATTCTGTGTCCCAGCAAGGCCGACCTAGCGGGTACAGCACCCCTCAGGACCGAACGCCAGCGCCCCAACAACGCGACATTAATGGGTATGTAGCTACTAACTCGTGCATTGAATTTTGACTCAAGGTAGACGACAGACTGTGTCTTGCGCACACCACTCAAAGGCGCAAGTAAGCGAGTTTTATCCGTTCAGGGACTTTTATCAATTATCCCGTAGAGAGGACAAGGAATCCCACCACTCCTGTAACACCTACATCAGTGCGTCCTGAGAAAAAGCGGAAGATTCGATCTGTATCAAGTAAATGTGAGTATACCTTCAAAATTTAACGGTCCAGATATGGAGTCTGACTAGACACCAGCGGATGAAAACACGGCATTCGAACTGTTCGGCACAAAATCAAGTAAGAGGAGTGGTCTTGGATCTGGCAGCAGAAGTCCATTTGTACGGAGAGTCCACTCCGAGCCATCTTCGACTATGCATGCAAAAAACCACGATCTGTCGTTAGCGCCGGACGTCAACCGACCAGCCAAGCGTGCTAGAATAAACGCTTCTCATGAAGCGGATGATAGAGAGAAGCTGTGCGAAGGACACGGGGGTTGCAAAGAGCTGATCAGTCGTAAGTTTTTCTCCCAAGTATCACTAAGACCAAACCGGGTTTTAAAAAGGATGCAGGTATGAAGGAATGCCTGGACATGGAACGAAAGGCCCGACGAGCAGCTGAAGAAAACCATTTGATTGAAATGCAAAAACGGTTGGAGATGGAAAGGCTTGTCGAAACACTCCAACATAGTCTGCACTGACGTTACGTCATCCTTCCTGATCTGGTAATTTTGTTGCCCTTTTTGATAATGGTCTATGGTACAGTCCTCTGTGTAAAAAAAAAACTATGCCTCCGTCCTAGTCCCACAGTGCTCCCATGTCGCACTCCTCCACTCCCCCCGAAGTCTGTATTGCCAGCAGAGAATCATAGTCTGCAATACCAGCCCCATTCGCCATTGCTAGACTGAGAGCTGCTATCGCCTTTTCCGCCCGTGATGATGACCAAAAGAGAGATGGAGGGGGAAATGATAGCGTGGGTGAGTTGACAGATTCGGATAATGTGGTCGATGCAAACGATGCAGTGGAGCAAAATGATTCGGCAAGTGGCGATGCTGTTCCTGCAGAGTCCAAGTCACTAGGGTGGTTAGGATCGCATGCCCCTAGCTCTGGAGACGAACATCGCTCAGTGGTGAATGTCGAATTGTAATCCGTGGTATCATCGTCCATTAGCCCAAGTGACGTCGATCGTCTTTTGTAACGCGCGCTCCCAGGAAGTGATATTCGCGGTATCTCTCCGGAAAAAATTTGCACCTCTTCGTCTGATTCTTCTTCCGACTCGGCATGCGGAAACCTTTTCCTACGCGCAGAGGCCACAGACGATCTTTTACGCCCCCGCTTCTGTGCCTCCTTCGCTTTGGTGTAGATGTCTGACCGTGATCGAGAGTGCTCATATTCGCGCATTCGCCGCACCATCCCCTCGCCGTTCTCAGCAATGCTTCTATGCAACTCCCAAAACGCATTTGATCGAAGGTGGGAAAGGTTCGTTAGATTGCACTGCTCGACATCATCCAAATCCATGGAGCGATTCTCGGCCAGAAGATTCGACCGTCGCATCCTTGCTTTATTCTCGCGCTTGGGACTAGGAAATAAATGAAAATCGGATGATTTTGTGGTGAATGAAGGCGGAGGGGTGTTTGAAGGATGGTGTCTGTTCCTGGGCGCGAAGGTAGGTATTTCCTGAGAACAAGGGTATCAATACAGTGAATTAGCTTTCAGCGCAAAAATGCAACTTTTACATCTTGGCGTCTTCTTTTCCCTCGTCTCCATACATTAACATCCCATTTTTGTGCCGAAGACGCGTCTTTCGCGGAAAAAGCTTGGTGTGGACAGGCTCTTTTGGTAGCAGGTCGCCATAATTTGTCTGGTGTGCGGGCGCGTGGAGACGATGGGGAAGCGGATTGGGATCGTCTACGATTACTTTGAAAGTGAATGGATGCCATGCGCAAAATATCGATGCGATATGAAAGCTCTGTTGAGACCTTCACCACTGAGATTATTCACTGAGCTCTAGTTATGTAAGCTCTGATACATAGTACCACGTGACGGTCAGTGTGATATAAAATTTAAACTTGCTAGCGCTAACGACACCAGACCATTCTTGACTACTCAGCGCCAGCGCTCAACGAACCTCGAATACTTTACGGATGGACTCGTTGGTCCCCACCTACATTACACATTTTTATTGCTGTTTTATCCTAATGAGCCAATGACTTTTCCCAGCTTTTCTGAGATTGACCAAACTCCACCTCAAGACTTGATTAATATGCTCAACCCTCGTGTTAAAAGCTACCTCGGTCACCGCTTGTCAATGACATCTTCGATTCCTCCTTCAACCGAAGACGGACCTAGGCGGACTCTTATCGGTCCGAAAATTCTCCCCACTCTGTCCCTTGAATAGGACGGTGTCTTTTGACTTGGGCAAATGAAGGCAAATGACCATCAGTAGCATTATTTAAAACGAAGATCTAGCTTATCTCTTTTATTATCTCCCTCTCGTTCCAATGAAGTTCGTCAGTCTCGCGACTGTTCTTGTCTCTGCCTCGCTTGCCTCGGCTGCGATTGTCTGGGACGGCAGGTTCAACAATTATAGGTGCGAACGATACCAACAGTCGACCGGTCACGCCCTCTGAGGCTTTTATTTTTACTTATAGTACAGCAGCTGATTTCGATACCTGGAGTTGGAGCAATCAAGTTGGTGCATACCAGACATACATATATGTAAGCTCTCCGTACCCAACTATCCCATGATAACTGAAGGGTGAAACAGGGTAACCTTCATGTAGGAATATATCTTTTCCTACCAGGATTCTTGCTGAATTTCTATATTAGAATGAGAAGGCATCTTCCTGGGTGACCTTGGGCTCCCAATACAAGAATCCCGCAAGTAGGCCATTCCAAAACTCGCATATTCCTTATTTCAACTTCAAATTAGCTACGGGTGCGAAGCAAGGCGTGAAGGTTAAACTCACGGCGACCTCTACTTGGAACGGCGGCCCCATGCTTAGAACCGAGCTCATCCCTCAATCTGCTCGTTCACTTTCCGGAAACCTGTCCGTCATCCTTTTTTTTTGGATACACTATGATATAAAATACTGGAACTATAGATTTTATCACGTATCTCTACAGATCCCCACCGTGAACCCGCCAGGTACGTCGGCTAGCAGATATGTATTCCATATAACACTAAAACTTAATTTGTAGACCCCGCTTATGAACATCAGGTATTCTCCCCCCTTATGTGTCTGTAGTATCTAGAGTAATATTTATTTTTCAAATTCACAGATCGTTTTTTGGGAGGGTAAGCAAGTTTTCCGTCCCCAGTGACTAAACTACGAACTTGGCTGTCTAGGACATTATGCCGATATTAAATACGGACAACTCTCTGGTATGTCACCGATTTGCACAAGAATGTATACCCTGCTAATCTTTAAAAAAATACAAGGACAAACGGGAGTCGCAGATACCCTTCGTGTTATCACCGGTGGTAAGACTATCTGGTCTGTGACTCCTGTGAAAGGGACCTGGGTAGGCTCATTTGCGTTCAAATGGACAACCTACTCATACTCTCATATAAAAAGTACAACTTCATTCTGGGCACTGGCTCGCCTGGAGGTCTATGGGTTTCGACTGGTGGCAGCACGCTATCAAAAGTTTACACCGGCTCTCTGAATGGCAATGGTGGCAACGATTGGCATGTTGGTCCGTCTGATCCTTTTTAATTCGTCAACCCGCGAGCTGAACTGCCTGGGTGTTTAGGATCGTTGAGGCTCCCGAACGGCAACACTCAGGTTATCACAGAGGAGAACATTTACTACAGTGGTATCTACGTAGAGGACTCTGGGCCCACCCTGCAGCCTTGAGATTACTTTGCTAATCGTCTGTCAGTTACATTCTATGTACCAATACAATGCGTGAGCCTGTTGGGGTGTTACAAAATATAAGCCGACATTCCAGCGTATAATTGTCCTGCAATGGCTTTTATTTCTGCAAGTTGAAAGGACGAGCATATAACCACATACAGGTAACGCATTAGAGCCTTGGAGCCTTAGAGTTATCTGATTAACGAGGAATTAGATATGTTTAAAACTTCGAAACCCTGTATACTACCTGGTCTAGCAGCTGTTTTCCATACTTGCCAAGTCTGTGCTGAAGGGCAGGAAAGTAGTGTGTTTTTGGTGGATATTCGGTAGACATCAAAATCCGCAATTCCGAGCATAAGCTTATCGTCCATGGTGACGAGAGAATATGATGCGCTTTAGTTCTGCGGATTAAATAATAAGGACTATGAAATCAATGTTCAAGGCGTACCAGCATTTGAGGTTGTCAGAGCTAACTTCGACATTGCCGCACAAATTATTGGGGATACCAATATTGCGAGGGCCTGATCATCTTCCTGGAAACGACAACTAAGAATCAATAATAGGACATCGCGAAGATAATCCCAAGCCTCGGCTAGCGAGAGAGGATCACTATCCCCCATGCCTATAATTCGGTGAGCAAGTGCAGCTAGAATGTATCATATCAGTGATGCGCTACCTTTACTGTATTTGATGTGCGTACATGCTGCAATGAAATTCATACATCCGGACCCCATGGCGAGCTCGTAAAACGTATCCTCATTGATTGAACACATAGTACTAGAGACGGAAATAGCACTCAAAACAGCGTCGCGGACCGCTGAAATACCCCACGTTGTCTTTGTTGCCTGGAGTATATCCATAGTCGTTGAAAGGAGTGATGAAGCGGATCGAAGTGCGATACAGTTCTCGACCTCGCCATGCCATATCAGCGTAAGAAAGCCAAGTGTGCACTTCAAAGCCAGAAAATCGGATGGCGGGTCGCTCATTGAATTCAAGTTGAGTCTGTTCTTGAGATTCCTAGAAGTAAAAAAAGCGTTTGCCGAAGTCGCTTATTCAGAATTTTTGAAAAATTACTGGATGTGTTTAGCAATATCTCCATAGATTGTTATTAGTCTGAAATCGAGTGTTTTGGGCGGTCGCATTCACCTTCATCTAGTTTAACATCGATTTGAATATGTATGTCATCTCGAAGGTCCTGAAAAGCTACATTCAGAGCATCTGATGGAATAAGAGTAAGGGCCTCCAAGATAAGCTCTTTTGCTAGGGACAGTTATTTTTCAAAAGAAACTGGGCATGTAAGTGAAGGACATACTCTTCAGTTCTTCCTTCGTATCATGCAAGAAGCAGAAAATGGATAGCAAACAGCGGCACATAGACGAAAGTACTTCTTCGAAACAAGTGTTGGGACTGTCCAAATCTGAACGAAGTAGTTGGACGGCTGCTGAGCATGACTTTTGGAATACGACGGCGAGGTTTCGGGTCAGGTTTTCGACTGTGTGCGACTCGTCGGCATCTTTCAAGTCCTTCACAAAACGATGTAAGACTTGCTAAAATTTTGTTTAATCAGTATCAATAAGAGTGCCAGGTTTTTGGTTGTTACAAGAATGATTGCAACCGAAGATGAATTTTGACTTGTGAATGTCGATTCTAATTGCCACGTAAATTCTCGAGGACAATTCAGAGAGAAAAAGGGTGTATTCAGATGGCAAAGCCAGGTTATTGCCTAATGCATTTCAGTTACTAAGAATGTTTGACACAAATGCGAGGGCTCACCAAATCAGTAATACACTCCACATTGGCAATTCTTTGATCGTCCCATGTAGCCCAAGACCACGGAACTAAGTTGCCCCATCTCACAAGGATAATCTGAGCAAGATCGAGCGTCTTGTATGGTATGGAGGACTCTGTTTCTCCGTGCAATGCAACTCGCAAAATCGTCAATAAGTACCCAAGGCCCTGTATTTTTAAAGGCGACCGAAAGTGACCAGCCCTTTGCGCCATCTGACAAGTCTAAATGAATTGTATTCAGTACCATTGTAAGATAATAGCGAGGTGGAATGGTGTACAGAGTAGATTGAAACGGTCATGGCGTAATTTGTACGATCCTCGTCATTGTAATCCAACACTATGGAGAGCCCCGAAACCCCATTCAGAGGTTTATGGACTCTACGAAGAATCGCAGCCATGACATCCTCTGGTCGAATCCTTCATATGGGGCAGGATGAGCAGTAAAACACGAGGAAACAAAGGATGCACACGTTGGATCTACCCAATTTTGACATCCAATTAACTGAGGTAACATTACGTAGGTTGCAAATAGCAAACGAGTTACAAGGCGTTGAGCTGCGGGCGATGCGTCATTGAACCCCATGACCCCCACGACAGAGTGCCAAGCTTCTGTATATATATCAGCCGAGAGTTGGAATCCAGGATGTGGCAGGGTGACCTGGCAACTGGGTAGCTGCTCGTATGCAGTCCTCCTCCCGCACTTGTAATAAGATATTTGAACGCGAAGTGAATGTATCATCCGAGAATCCACTGGCAACTTTGAGTATGAACATGCTTAGTTTCGCCAACACGACGTCAACCCAGGAAACGACAGTAGTGGCAGCTATTCCTGACTGGGCAGCAATGCTACGAGATATTCTTCGATGATGAAAAAGTATGGATAGAAAATGGAGGTCCACTGCATAGGATGTATGTGAGGCAAATTCAAAATCAAAACTACAGTGCTAAAACAGACCAAGGCTGGGAAAAATGAGAAGATCTTCTGCCACATCGTTTTTGCCCAAGATACGAGTGCACCCATGGTCCAGAAAGTGGAGGATAATATCAGAAGCCTCCAGAATCTCCTGGTGAAGACTACTATCCTGCGGAAGAGTGAGCATGTCGCTTTCATGATCAGCCAAACAATCACGTACTCGTTGAACGACAGATAGATCGAACCCTTTGATCCTTTCTAGCGCTTCAAGAGTTTTCATACGGAGAAGTTCTATGTCATTAACATCGCGCTCCTTTTGAAACGAGAAGTAACCAGCATCTTCGGGCTCAACTGTCGACTCCGTGTCGGATTCCGTCACACTGCCACTTGGCATTTTACCGTTTACCGACAAAGACGCGTAGCAGTCAAGTGGAGTTGGAGATGAAGGAGCAAAGTGTGTCATGGTACTAGGTAATGTTAGTCAATTGGCCGAGTCACATGTCTAGTCGCGCGTTGCTCTCGTTGGCAAGTCAAAACTCGGCTTAAGACAGAATAGAGCAGACTCGGATCGGTGAATAGAGCTCTTTTACAATCCCTGGATATCTTTCAGGAATGTAGTTATATCCGTCTTGCATTCTAGTACATCGTCGCTTTGAGAGAAGACACCCTCGAATGATTCCCCAGACTCGACAGACTAGTAACACCATTTAGCTTAATCGGTCTGCATGTGCTTTGAATAGTAGACTTACTGTCACGTCATAAAACTCAAGGTCTTCCCACTTCTCATCCTCTTCGGCCCGAATTGCCTGAAGCATCTCCCTCCTTACCACCGATAACCCGCCTTGTATTTGACCACCTTTGTCTTCGGCCTTCCTCGCAGTGACCTGGACCTCCCGGGATTCACCTGTAGGCTTCTTTTCTTTTTTGGCGACGGGAGCCATGACGACTTCATCAGGATCTGGAGGCGGCCCATCGTCAGAGTCAGAGTCGTCTCCACCACGACCTCTCTTGTTTTTCCTGGACAGCATGTCCAAGTATGTGAGAGTAGGTCGGAATTGATGTGTTTGGGTAATTGGATGGAGGTGAAGTTGACCTGATATTCAGATCTAGGTAAGATGGTATGTCATCATGTCGAGATGCAAGGGTACCGCACCATCACGGACGACCCCCAACATATACGTCCCCTTTTGTAGAATCTCTTCGCTTTGCATTCGAATCTCGCTCAGCCGCGGTTCCTCACCCTCGCGCACCTTGCCCTTGATCTCCTGGTTTTTTTCGCGGTCATCGTCCACCCGGGCAGCGCCTAACTCCTTGGTGCGTTCCACATTCCAAACCTCCGGTCGCGTATCGGCTGGAACATGTACTTCTAACCTACGAACTTCAGGCTTCATTCGAGCAGTGATACGCTTTCCGCTCAAGACTGCCGAAGGTGGGGCCTGCAAGGGACGGGTTAATAGTGGGAATTGATGTAATTGGATGTCGGGAAAGTGTCCAGTGGAATAATGGATAGGCAGCACGCTGATGATTTCGTCGTCTTCCTCCATACTTTGTGAAGCAAAAGTTTCTGAAAGGTAAGTGGCAGAGGATATCTCCGTGGGTATTGATGTAAGTAAGCATAAATAATCAATTTACATGGCTAAAAAGTACATTCTTCACATTCACGGCCCAAGCTATCGCCTCACCCAGACATATTTTCTTTCCTCTTCTCATCCCTACTAATAATGGATCCCGAATCGCTTGCGAGAATTAAACCAGGGAATGATCCTCCGACTAATGACGACCTTCTATTCAAGCTGCGGCGTAGTGTGTTGTCTTCTGAGGGCTGAGACTCTTCGAACGGATTTGAAATAGTATATCCCTCCCGAGAGCGGTCGTCGAAGGGATCTCGAAGTACTGGGTAGTTGTTTATAGATGCCCAAGAGCCCCTGGATTCTTGCAGCCGGCGAGTATCCGCAAAAGGGTCCTCTCGCCTATAACGAGACAGAGAGAGAGTTGATATATGAGATGCTCGAGGTTTCCTTTCATAAATGGAATTCCCTGCACGAACAACCATATTGGACATGAACGGGCGCTGTAACAGAGCTTCTCTTTCGTGTCTCCGAACGACACGACCAAAACTATGGATAGCCAATATTGAAACCACGCTCCCTAATTGGATCTTGAGATAAAAATTCTTATAAGATGTAATAAACCCACAGTTCAGCGTTATCCAGCCGGACACTGTTAAACCGTTCTTGAAGTTCATGCCGATGACCGCGAAGACAACAACAACAACACAACTGGCGGTTATAAAGGTCGTATACATGAGCTGCGGAGGCCTAATTAAACAATTTACATGTCCGATGAACAACGACATACCTCGTCTTTAATCACTTTCTGAAATAATTGAATATTAGAAGCAAGTTTGCTCAAACGGCTCCCAGAGGATGGTGTAGGCGATGTACCGCGAGCTATTGCGAAGGTCTGATTTCTTATGGCAGACAAATGGGGGGAGGTTTGTGCAATTGCCATGCGTCGAGTGTCGCTGGTCGGCTGGGCGTCCAATTTTGATCGCATAGTGGTAGGCGACTGTCTGGACGTGACTTGAGATTTAGGAGAAGGGGCCAAGTCAGGGGCATAGTCCCACCATCCACGCAGGGACGGCTGCTTTTCTGTTAAGTCCTCAGGAACTTCGATGGGTTGTTCATTCATTGAGAGCTGGATTGATATACGTCCTCGAGCAGCCGCTGATCCCCGAGATTTCCAACAGGCGTACATGACTAAATCCTGGTCAGTACGGCTAAATGCAAGGATAGAATACACCCACAACAACAGCAGATGAAGAAAGATTCTACAAGTTGGATCCATACAAAGACCCGGGTACTGAGCAGATCACTAACTCGAATACAGCTACCTGGAAAAATGGGCTTAAGCGTAAGAGATGCATGCCTTACTTTGAATGGACGCACCTGATGGTCTTCGCTCAGCACGCGTGGAAACGGCATCCATCGCAATGACGGCAGCAGAGCCAACTTGGAAAATACTGAGAACAATCAAGACTATGCGAGAGTCATTTAAGCATCGGTATGCTTTTACACCCAGAATACCAGTGATCTGTCAAGTGTGAGCTAACTAAGCATACGAGCAGAATTGAGAAATACCAGTAAGGCCAGGGATACTGCGGTAATAACGCAGGACATGGTGACGACACTGATTAATTTTTAAGAGCATTCAAGCGCAAGGAAAGGGGCTACTTACAATGTGCAATTGAGGTTTCGATTAAACCAAGAGGCGACGAACAATAGCAGACTAACTGGTGCAAGTGCCTGGCTGATGAATAGTACATAGAAAAGGCCTTTCTTTTTGATGTTAACTCTGCGAAGGTAGTCGCCAGAAACAACGGTGTTCCTCAGAAATAGCATCGTGAGCATGCCCATGACAAGCAAGCTGAGATTTGCATTGGTCATATCATCCACGAAGGGTGGGGTGATTAGAGAGCCATCGTCGAGGGCGTAAAAAGTGGGTTGGAAGGAGTCAACTGAACCGACATAATAGCGGCTATAATCCGGTATAACAAGGGCGGTGGAAAGGTTGATGACGACTCTATTGGCACAACACCCTAAGATTTCGTTGACTCGCGGTTGCACAACGTGAGAATTAGGAAAGACAGTGGGGTTAGCGAACGTGGAAGGGGAGGTCCTGGAGGGGAGGATTGCGGAAATAGAAACAGTCGATGTTTCCGACGCCATATTATTGACAAACCAAGCGAGAACCAGGCTAGGTGAGGGGCAATATGAGGAATCAAACACCTCTCCAGGAGGAGAGCATTAGCTGGGGAAGGAAGAAGAAATGACATGGGATTGATCAGACGGCCAGTATACATAATTGCTTTGCAACAGAGTGGTCACGGCCTGCCAATCGAATGGAAATGCCTGATCGCACGTCGTCTCGAAGCCTTTTCGCACGATGATCTCCAATAAAATTGTCTTGCCACACATCAAATTTCAAAGTTTGCATCACGCATACCATCTGCACATTACCTCTTCGGTCACACACTCCCACCGTCCATCGGCGTCCAACCCGGCAGTCAAAAGTTTCGCCCGCACCCTGACCCACAGGCTGAAATGTCCTCTGCTTCAAGACAGGCACCTGTGATAATAATCACAGGCACACCCGGGACCGGGAAGTCTACCCATGCCCAACTCCTCGCGGACGAGTCGCCCATCCCACTAAAAAACATAAACGTCGGCGAATGGGTCAAGGAGCGTGGTCTTTATGAGGAGTATGATCAAGAATGGCAAAGTTATACCGTCGATGAAGACAGAGTATGTCTCTTTGTTATCGCCGCGACTCCAGTACCAACTCCAACCCGCCAGCTGCTCGATGAACTGGAGCCCATTGTCGCAGATGGGGGCGTCATTCTCGATTGGCATACATGTGAAGCATTCCCTGAGCGGTGGGCTGATCTCGTCGTCGTCCTCCGATGCGATCACAGCAAGCTATGGGAGCGTCTAGAAAAACGGTCAGTCATCATCACCCGCAAAATCTGTATACGAAATTGAGCAATCGGTCTCCAGGGGATATCCCTTGAAAAAGATTCAAGAAAACAACGAAGCAGAGATAATGCAGGTTGTTCTTGAAGAAGCAAGATCCTCATACCCTGCCGAAATTGTCGTCGAACTTTCAAGTGAAGGCATGGAGGATTTGGAGGCAAATATCGCACGCATCGTCGAATGGATCAAAATCTGGCAAAAACAGCACAGTGGAGAGACATAAACACAGCTGAGTTGCCAGTAAAGTATTGCATAATATACAGCATCGTGGTAGGTCGACAGGATTTTCGTTCAACCCCGAACCCAGCCGTACCTCCGATTCTCTAGAGGGAAGCCATTGGGCATCGATTTCTCGTTGCTCTGGCGCTTTGGGGTCTTCTTCTTGCCTTCCAAGATTCTAACCTTCTCGAAGTAAACATAACTGCAAGTCTCGTCAGATATGGAGAAGGATAAAACTTGGTGACTGTACATACGCTGCGTAATACGTGCCATTCGAAGCGCCGTCTGTCTTGCCCTTTTCCTTCACTACACTCGATGAAAACCATAAGAACCATGAGGAGAACCATGCTAACTCACTGAAACGACTGTATGAATTCCCATTAATTCCGCCTATCTCTCTCAACCAGGGGGTAACCTGTCGTGTGCACGTTCTTGGTACAAATAAGAGTGTAGAAATTTTTTGTGAGGGTATACCTTGAATCCTGGGGTTTTGAGGAGTACATTGATCTTTCGCCGGACCTCGGCGCAGTCATCGCTACATGCAGTCAGTCAATATTGTCGATACATCCCGAGATTTTAGAGAGCTTACTAGACGGGAACAGCCTTCTGGAAGGAAAAGGAAGAGATTAGACAGCGTTTTCAGCCAAAAAAGGATGTAAATAGTAGTTACTTTGTCCTCCCCATCGAGCTTAACATCCTGCCAGGTTTGAGGTGCGTTGGTCTTTTCATTCTCTTTGGAGGCAGAGCTTGAAGCAATAGCAGGGGCGTCCGATGTGGGCTTACGAGCCTTCTTGGCTTTTTTTGGAGGAGGGCTCTGATGCGAGTCAGAATTGACATCGTGCTCTCCACCGTCAGAAAAATCAAGGTCTGCAGCATTGGATTTGCGCTTGGGGGCCATGATGTGAAAATGTGTGGTGATGGCAGTTGCGGTTCGAGAGCGGTACATCAGGAAACGACAATTTATACACAGGACCCATCAAATTACGTTTTAATTCGCGCGTTTCCATAATTTGCTCAACGACGCGTGACGTCACGCGATTGGTGTTCGTCGTTCGATTGCGTTCGTTCATCCCCAATGAAAATCCGGTCGAGCAGATGAATGTGAAAGATTCAACCTTACATTCAAGCTTGACTTTATTTACAGCTAAATATAAAAATTTACACACTCCTACGCAAAAACAGTTTGGAAACAGCCAAGGTATAGTTATTGTCAACTGATAGCCCGGCCTAAACTAGATGCAGTTTAGAGTGCGCGACACCAGCAGTGGTACAAGACACAACCCTGGCCAAAGAGATCAGGCATTGGTTCCTGACCCAATTGTTATATCTGTTGTGCAGCATGTGTTCATACTTCGTTCTCTCGTGACTAGGTTTCTGCTCATTCAACGATTTAGAGCCGAATTATGTTCTAATTTTTAATGAAATGTGAACTAAAGATATCATGAGGTTTTTATTCTTATTGTGAGGGAATGCGCTGAGCTTGAAGTGCTCCTCGGTGACTGTTGTGGCGTCGCGCACTCTTGAGTCTTGGCCGTATTTTGTTTAGCTGTAGGCTATCCTGAGTCAGATGAAGAGATGTGCACGTATGGAACTCCTGTAGGGGTGCCTAGGCTCCAAAAATTAAGTCGAACTTTTCCTATCGAACTTGAGCAAGTCTCGAGCAGTTCTACATGATGCCTCCGGACGCGATGCGTGACATTGTGAGTTGAATGTTATCCGCCTTTGCAATTTTGAGGAGTAAGGACTGTCGTTGGATTGAACATACATAATAATATCGATCTCTACATCCACAAGAGTGTAAAAATCCCGATAATCAACGTTAAAACAACACCGAGTGGCCCATTCTCGACACGGTATGAGGAATTGACTGGGAAGAACCCTGGCTCTAAACCGGAATCTGTTGGTGTCGCTACTGTAGTAGTTGCTGTCGTTGTAATCCTGGAAGATAAGGCTGCGTTCAGCTCGGGTGAGCTCTTCAAGACCCATAAATTGAAAACACAACGCACGTTGTAGTTATAGGTAGGCCAAACTGTGTCGTTACGACAGTTACCGTCGAGACGAGAGTAAGAGTGACCGAAGACACTGAGGGAGTAGTAGTCCCAGACGAAGCGCTCGATATCCGAGTCATCGAAGTTCCGGGATTCACTGATGACGATGGCAACATCGTACCAGGAAGATACGGTGGTCGCGGCGGAGGCGACGATGGTTGGGGCTGGGGTTCTATCTCGTTGTATCCTTGCGGACAAGTGCCTTGTGGTGCATTGTTGTTTATTGCAACAGGAATCGGTGTGATAGAGAAGTAGTCTTGTCCATCATAGCGAGAGGACTCATATAATGTAATCTGAACAAGTGGTCATGACTAGCGAGTTATCAACGATGGTCAACGGTTCTTACATTATATTGGCCAGTAGGAACACAAAAAGGGACTGGCCAGTCAAGATGCTTGACGCTACCTGTTTCGTTGACCAGGAGTTCGGGTCCTTTAGACACTGTAATGTTCAACTGTGTCTGCAAGGAGACCAGATATATTTCCAAAGCCTCGTAAGAGGTCTCAAGACCAGAGCCAGGGGTCAGGGCAAGTTGCGGGATTTTCCCATTTCCAGACACCTGAAAAAATCTCAATTAGCTCTCAGGCGAATGATCAGGCATTCTTAACCAAGAGGTGGTATAAATAAAGTCTTCTCACCTCAATTGAAATGGGCAGTGTACTCCCAGCTTGAAATACGCTGTGTGTCATTCTGTTAGGAAATCAAGCGCAGATTGGTCCAAAACGAACCTGTTCAGGGCCGGAGAGTTGACTATTGACAGTCCATTGGTATATATCTGGCCATTGACGTTGACTTGAGCATGAACCAATTCTAGGCCTTGGGTGAAAACTGAGGTGATAACGAAAAGCCACGATGTCGCCCTTGAGCCGGAGGGCCATTTCATGATTACGTGCCAGACGCAGGATAGGTATAAAGAACGGGGGAGGCCTGAGCCGGAGACCTTGAGGAAAATGTATACGAGTACCACCTGGTAACCAACGTCCAAGTATTACCCGGATATATCTAAAGATCAACCAATTGGAAGCCATGATCTTATCTGAGTGCCACATGTCATGCTTATCCGAGTCCAGACTGGGGATCTGAGCTCGAACACGCTCTGGCCATGATGACCTCTATCGAGCAAGCGCCGTCTGTAACCTCGGCACCTAAAAAGCCACTCTACGAGGCAAGCACTCAGTTCAGAAATTGGAGATTCTCCCCGCAGCAACTATTCGACCTTCGGACTTCTCTAAATGTGGCGGCCGTCGCTGTCATTCGGAATACCCTCGAAAATGAGAAGGTACGCGTCTTGCCCCATCGTGCTATTTACTTGCCACTCAGCATAATCAGCCAGGCTCATCATCAATAGTATCTTTTCTGAATGCTGAAGAGGAGCATCTCCTAGTGAAACTCTACATCACGAAGATTACCCAGCTTTGTAGCCTATTTCGCTTTCCGGAAGAGGTGGAGGCAACTGCAATCACGTATCTTAAGCGATTTTATTTGAAGAATACGGTTATGGATTGGCATCCAAAAAATGTCATGTGTGTGTTGCTTTATCCTCATAGTCAACCAATACTCATTCCATTCCAGGCTAACGGCTTTGTTTCTTGCTACCAAAACGACCAATAATCCAATATCACTAGAGGCATACACGTCGCATATTCCTAGAACTGCTCCGGCTGATGTCCTTGACCTCGAGTTTCTTGTCGCACAAAGTTTGGGATTCGAATTCGCAGTCTGGCATTCCCATCGAGCACTGTGGGGTATGATGCTCGATGTTCAAGTGTGTACCTTCTATATGTATGCTGACGTGTGTTGAATCCTTTTTTTGTTGAAGAATCTCCCTGGTTCTCCTCAAGACACTCGACCGATATACGAGTCAGCGTTGGCTCATGTCAGGGCCTCTCGACTCACTGACGCAGAACTTATCTACACCCCATCACAAATTGCCCTGGCAGCTTTTTCTATCGCCTCGCCAGAACTTGCTAGCCAATGGTCGCTCTCGAAACTTTCCGCCGACTCTTCCTCGACGCTTTTATCCCCTGACTCGCTCTCCGGTGTTACAGAAACGATCAAGTCCATGATTACTTCGGGTGGACACCCACCAAGCGTTGACGCTGTCCGGGAAGTTGACCGACGACTTAAACTATGTAAGAATCCGGAGAAGATTGTCGGGAGTCACGCGTACCTGGCAAAGAAGGCCGAGGAGGAGAAAAAGGCCGAGGAGAAGAGGCATAAAAAGGCAAGCGAGGCAAATCAAGCAATGAAGGATGGAGACCCCTTTGGCAACCAACTTGAAGTTAGGAAGGCGCCAGTCGGATTGGTGGATTATGACGACGACGACGACGACGATTGAATGGAATACATAGATCAATACATATTACGTTCGGTGTAATGAATTTTAATGAACAAATGTATCCCCAACGCGAGCTATCACATGCTTTCCAATATCATCGGCCCTAGATATCAAGTCCGCTGAAATGAAGAAAGGGAAAGATGTTTGTTGGCTACATTTTGACCTCCTCGAACCACATGCCACAGTGGGCGGTCAGGGAGGCTTCGAATGAGCCGAGTTCGGATAAATATATCAAGTGATCGAACAAGGAGAATCTGAGTATGATCAGGGATTGTGCGAGGCTGATGTTGCATGAGGATAATTCTGGACATGTGGGCAGGCTGGAGGCAATTGGGTATTCATACAAGTTATTACACGAGGGTGTTCAGAAGCCTAGTGTCGATGTTAGAGCGGATAGCGATGAGGCCAGGTATGTACTCACAGCATTCACAGTCGAATGGGCATAATGGAGTGTCTGCGTCGAGGCAGACATGAAAAGTGAGAAAGTCGAATAATTGGTATACTTACCGCCCCCTCCATCGTGTATTCCAAGTTCGTCTTCCTTGTAGATAGCCCAACCTTCTTCGGTCGTTTTACCTAGCACAGGCGGTCAGAATGGAAACTGGTATATATATGAGAGGAGAAAACTGACGAGAATGAGAGCCCCGAGAGTCGACGAATTTATTCTCGTCGTGGTCCGCTGACTTGGATGATGTCTTTGGAGGCTTATACTTTTTCGAGGTTTTTGGGAGTTTAGTTGTGATAAGCGTGGAGGGGTCGATAATCGTTTCAGGAGCGGGGCGAGATTTTTTAGGCTGGGGATCGTCGGGGAGAGCTTCAGGGTTGCGCTTGCGTTTCTTGTCCTTCTTCTTCGTCGATTTTTCTGGAAGAGAGGAGGTAGAGGCGACGGGTTGGCTGGCAGAGGCCTTGCTCTTGGTCTTGGAAGAAAATATATCGTCGATCTCTGACATCGATGTGGTGTGGAAGGGTGAACAATTGGAAAATTTCAACGGGATGTCACGACAGTCACGTCGTCACGGTGGCACATACCGAGAACTGCGCAGGCCGAGAGCCGATAGCCGTAGTGGGGGATGGGGAGAGAGAGAGAAAGAATAGATAGAGCAAACTGCATGAAAGAGAGTAGCTGGACAAGTTATGCATGGAAGGAGGGGAGTAAAGTGTGGGGAGTGACCGTATTTGGCAAGTGATGTGAAAGCAAGGTTGACGGACGACCAGACGGACAGACTCGCGCCAACGACGCCACAGCCGACGAGCAAGGTTACAAGGATGGTGTAAGTTTTGAATCGCAATTACAGGGCCTGCATAGCTTATGTTTGGGTTGACAGACCCCAGAATGGCCAGTCTGCTGCTGCCAGGCCGCCACATCAACAACCCGGCCTGCCGTCCTTCATGGCCGCCAACCCACCATTCGATCCGTCTTCCCCGTATTTCAATAACCTGGATCCAACTCAGGCTGCCAAGCAGATGGCCGCCCTCACTGCTGCGAGCCAGGCAAGAATAGCAAACGGTCGCCCCGCGTCTCTTCTCAATCCTCCAAACGGAACAAACTCGGCGCCATTTCTCGGAGGAACTAATCCTCCCAATTATCCCCCAAACTATGACCCCTCTGCTCAGCACCCTCCTTTTCAAGTCCCGAATAACTTCCCCGCATCCAATTCTTCCTCTTTCCTTGACCCCATGTCCCACCAATCCTCACGCTCTACTCACGCCAACAACGTTACTCTCAAACAGCGCCAGCAAAGTTTCATCAATGGCCTTGCCAATGTCATGGCCGGTCGGGGAACCCCTCTGCCGCCATTACTGACTGGAATCCCTACGCCCACCTACGACCCCAATACATCCAAGTGGAGAAATATAGAACCATCTTCGGAACCAGGATCAGTGCGGATTGCTGGAAAGGATGTCAGCTTGTTTACGCTGTGGGGATCTGTCATTCAAAGCGGGGGAGGTCAAGCAGTGAGTTGTGAACATTCCCCTGTCATAGTACCTGTCACATACTAACCCATTCTCCAGGTCGTGGCCAACAATGGATGGCCTGCGATGTTGGCGCAGTTCGATCTTCCAGAGGAAATTCCTCAGCCCCCTCCCAATCTTGGTAGCGTATCCGTCGCCCAAACCATCGCACAGTTGTATATGACAATGCTCTTTCCATTTGAGCAGTGGTATAGAAGCAACATTCAGGAGCAACAAAGGAAGGCTTTAGCTTCTCGACAGAGCGCCCAACTTGCACCTGCTGATTCCCCAGTAAACAACCGGATTCTGAATGGTGCTCAACTAGGTCAGATCCAGCGAGGACCGTCGTTGACATCCATAAATACACTCCCCTCGGCGATGTCATCATCAGGAGTGAATGGATCCTCGCCTTTCCCTCCATCTTCCACACCACACTATGCAACTCCAAGACCCGAGTCTCCTATGTCTAGCCATCCGACTCCGGGCACATCGCACAACATACCGCACAACATACCTGGTGGTATCCCTCTAGAGGCCAATGTAGCGTCAGATACAAATACCCTTGATCAGGAAACACAAGGAATCAAAAGGAAAATGGAACATGATGAGCGAGATGTGAAACGAGCGAGAAAGCTTGGTGCGCACCAGACCATGTTTTAACATCCTCCTCACTCATAATTCCTTTAATACAGGGTCGGAACCTCCATCCGAAAACACTCTTGTGCGTTCATTTTAAAGTTTTGATCCATTTCTTTGCCTCTGAGTTCTAACGGCCTCCGTGTTAGCCGGCTATCTCTACGGCGGCGGTTGATCGGAGTTCTTCTGCCACGACGTCCGGAGCAGCCCCACAGGCGCCCACAACAATGCCTCCCCCACCACGACAACGGCAACAACCATCTCGTCGGAAAATTGAATACGTCCCCTTTGCTCGCGAGGTCGAAACACACGGTGGCAGAGATTTGAAGCTCTTGGAATCAGAATGGGCAAATATCTCACAACGGCGTCCGATTCGGGATATCAACGACTGGGGCACAGTCGACATCGAAGCACTCACGATGTCGATACGTTCTAGGTTATCCAACGAATTATCTTACGCTTTGACGACATTTACTGTGTTGTCGACCATGCGAGGCCAAACTCCTAGCTCTGGTTTCCCGGTCTTCCAGTGCCCTGACCTCTTTGACGAAATGGTTGACCTTCTGGAGGAGCAGGCCTTTGGCGACACAGAGGACTCTGAAGCCGATCTAGGTCCCAATAATGCACATATCATAACCCACCGCGAACTTGTCAACCTCGTATACGAATCAGGAAGTCAACCATTCGCCGTGCTCCAGCCCTATCAGGGTTCTAAGGACCCAAAACTTGGACCTCGCCAACGACCAGGAAATTTTATCCTGGTTATCATAAATATCATTCGCAACTTATCGATCATTCCAGATAACCTGGAATTTCTCTGCCGTAACGCAAGGCTTATCGACTTGATGCTTCGTCTGTGCACCACTATTCATGACGAATGTGGCGCGCCATCACCCTCATCCCCTGCGTTGTCTCTTGGCGATCTAGCCCACATCCAGAAAGACGTGCTATATACCCTTACGAATATCGCCAGTGGCATACATTTATCCGCGTCTTCACCAAAACTCACCTTCAGAATGGCTTTTCGAGCATTCCGACTAATATCGTCCTACCTGATCGATCCGACGGAAGCAGTCTCCCCAGTGGCTTGTGTCCAGCTTGCTGGCATCCCGCTGACGGGAAACTTTAAACCACCAATACTCGCAGATGTTGCTCTTGACGTTCTCAGTCGATTGAGCCAAGCGGACTCCAACCGGCAGATCATTGCTAAAGCTGTGCCTAAGGCGTCCCTCATATGCCTATTCGAGTCCCTCATTCATAGGCTCCCCGTGGCCGACGCAGACTTCAACTTGATGACGCGGGAAGTATGGTTAAGCTATCTCGAGAAGATCGTGATGGCAATATACTCCCTCGCTTTCCTTGCTCCACCAGCAGTCAAACAAAAGCTCAAGGCGGACCGTACTTTGGGGTTCAGGGCGGTCATGCTTAGAATGGTCCAAAAATTCTTGATGACTCATGACTCGAGGATCTGGTTCATCGTATGTACGAGAAGGGCTGTCGAGGCCATGAAAGTCCTCGACGACGCCGAAGATTGCTTCGACACATCAAAATCAGCTGTACCAACAATGTCGTTCGGGATGGGCTACGGAGAGGTCGGCGACAGCGGCTTAGAACGAGGAACAGGTCTACTTGGTGGTTACCGAGATGCAGCTTGGGACATGCTAATGCTGCGAGAGGTGCAGGCGGATGAAGTGTTGTTTGGAGAGTTGGAGAGTCTTTCCCGAGTTGAGTTCTGACCATTTCTATTTCTCTATGGACTGTATATATATCGGATTCTGTGCTGCCTGTATATAATCATTAGTTTTGACCCGCACAGCTTGAGGCTTGAAGTTCTTCGATGTATGCAGTTTGAGACCCACGTGTTGTAATAGACATTGACTGAGATTGATACCCGACGCCGAGACTATTGTTGTTTCATCTTGGCCACCGACCATGACAGACTCGCTTCCACCACCAATCTACTCTCAGACAGACCCCGACGATGGCCTTGTTTCTCAACTAGAACTAGACGATATAGGACACGGATCTCATATTCTAATCATCCCGACCGGTGATGCAGTCAACTTCCAGAAAGGCTTTCTCGGTGCTGAAGGCGAACGAGCTGCAATCGAGGGTGAGCTTCAAGTTAAAGGCATCAAATCAGATCAATGTTCTAAAGTGTGAGTCCTACTCACTTCTAAAGAGAGAGAGATTCTGTTGAAATCGCGGTGAATTTGAAGAACCATCTCTCTGCGTACCATCGAGAAGGTCCATGAGCTCGAGGTTGAACTGGGATCATCCGAAGTCGTGCTGTTTTACCGTACCCTTGCTATGCTCACTCCTTTCCCGTCTTCCTTTCCCTTCGCGATCCCTCTCATGCCTGATGTCCCCCAGTCCATCCAAACCGCCCATTCATCTCTATCGCACCATCTAACGGCGACGCTACACCCATTTGATCCGGCTTTGCCTGTCCACTCCCGGACGCTCACTGTCCATACACGCCGCTATACCTCGCATGCTCACATCATTCCTGTCCATCCTGAAACGCAGTTTTTAGAGGAGCCGACGCGCGTCGAGGTCGAGGTTCCTCGAAGAACGTTTATGGTTGGAGAATCTATCCCAGTATACGTCACTGTGCCTCCTCCCCCCAAGGAATTGGTGGTGGACCAGGGCCTAAGACTGCGTAATGTTCGAACGGAACTAGTGCGAATCGTGAAAGTTAAGCAAACTAGCGACGAGCAGGACACCACAGTAGACATGGACACCGCTACAACTTGCCTAGATATAAAAAGAACTGTAGAAGAGCAGGCGGAGGGGCCTTCGTCAGTTAGCGGCGAAAGACTTTTCCAACCTTCCTCATCATCCAAGGCTGCAGCCTCCTTCGCGTCGTCCCACAGGACGATAATCGCGCGTTCAGGAGCTTCTTGCCGTTTTCATTCCTCTCGCCACGTAAAGCTGCGCTTCTTGCTACATCACAGACTGCCCTCAGGTTCCCCTTTGAATCCCTGCGTGAATCTCCCTGGCGGAGAGTTTGGTCAATATGACAGTTATGCAGAATGTCCATCCATTACCCAACTAACCATTCTTCATTCCGTGACCTTCCAGCTTTTTGTCTACATATCCTTTGTCGACATGACTACTAGAAGAGAACGGATTTCCACCATAGCAATACCTATTACCATGCTCGCACCCCCAGCACCTCTTCCGCAAGTGTCACCCGACGTCGACATCGCTTACCAAAAGAAGCACGATCAACCACCTCTTAAAACCATTCGACATGACGACGTAGATCATCCTATCCCCCATTACACTGAAGGAGAAGCTGGGCCCAGTATGCTCCCCAACAGTGCGCCGCCTCCTTTCGAAGAACGAGATGCGCCACCGCCATTCAGTCTCGATGAGGCCAGGTCCTCAACCTCTACAAGGTTGCCTACGTTCCTTGAGTCCGAGGCGGAGATCATAATCCCAGAATGTGACTCACATTTAATGGATGAGCATTCTCCCCCATCGCCCACGATCGTAGGTGAAGGACTGGAGTTTGGGTTTTTATCTTCCGAGCAGTTTGATGGCCACACAGAATCGATGGACGAGTCAATGCAGCGCTCGATGACTCCGCCACCCACCCTCGAAATGGCCACGAGAGACACAGATCTAACGCAATTAGCCGATATTCGTGAGCCACAAAGAGCGCTGGAAGCATTGGGTCTTGCTTTGGATCGTCATGATGAGTCATTGGCTGGAGAGAGACCTCCCCCACCACCTCCTGCTATGGATGATCCATCAGATCCTCCACCATCTATCGACTCAGAGTTTAGGTCTCCAGACATGCCACGGCGGGCCAACTCCCCACCTTATGGGTCACCGATCTTACCTCCCTCTTTTGTCGATCCTCATCCCCCGTCTCCCACCCTGTTAGCAATGACACCTGTGTCAACTCATGGTCATGATCCTCCACCTTATCTTGTTCCAGGAAACCACGGCGATCAGGAAAACGTCACTAGGCCGCCACCTTATGTAGATTAGACGTTTAGGATTCTAGCTCTCCGTCCTCAAAGAACAAGTCTGCCGATTACAGTTTAAAGTAGACCTAATAGGTGGTGTGTAGAAGGGGAAGAAACAGTGCAGTCATAAGAACTCATAATAAAGGATGTAGACATAGACGGTCAGTGGTATATCTTAACAGTTGCATGCATCCTTCGATTTGGCGGCATTCTCCTCGAGATTGACCCCGTCCTGTCGTGCACCATCAGCACGGCTGCCAGCGGCACCTGGTCGACCGGCACCCCTTGTTGCAGCCAATATATGCTCAATCGGAATCTTTTTCGCTGCAGATATCGAGATGTGAGAACGAGTTGATTGTAGACAAATAGCCAACCGTACCGATTTCGGTGAAGATGTCGAAAATGCCTTCCCCTGTCTTGGCGCTTGTCTCGAAAAACAGCAAGCCAGCCTCTGTGGCATAGGCTTGTGCCTCCTCTCTCGGCACCTGGCGGAGGCTCTCGGGTTCGCCAGAAGAGCCAGGGGTTTCCCCAGGGGTGGCGGTGGCATCATCCGCCTCATCTTCTGATTCGGACGAGGATGCTCCGCCGGAGGATGAGGCCGAAGGTTGCACAAGGTCGAGCTTGTTCCCAGCCAGTGCAATAACAATATTGGGGTTGGCTTGACGTTGGAGCTCCTTGACCCATGACTTTGCCTTCTCTAAGCTGGTGGCCTTGGTGATATCATAAACAACGACTGCGGCCTGCGCGTTGCGGTAATACATAGGCTATGTTATTTTTTGCAGATGTTAGGATACAGAATATGAAAGAAGTCGGATGGACGCACAGCCAATGAATGGAAGCGCTCCTGGCCAGCCGTATCCCAAATCTCGTATCTCAAAACCCGGTCTTCTAATCTACATTTCTGTGTGAGGAAGGCAGCGCCGATCGTGGGCTCTTTGTTGGCCTGAAACTCGTTGGACACCTAGTTAAGGGGTCAATTGAGGATTGACTGTGGAAGCGTTTTTTCACTGACAAATCGAAGGACCACTGAAGACTTGCCCACTGCTGCTTCGCCTGATGAAAGAAACTGTTAGTTCGAGATAGTGGTAAAGTTAGGTTGACAACAAGGATTGGTAGACTTGTTGCAATGTGAAAAAAGATAGAGAAATTACCTAGAAGCACCAGCTTTACTTGGACAGACTTATCCACAGAACCAGAGGCAGAGTCGGACATAATGGAATGAGGAAGGGATATGATGACAGAAGCGCCGGTTTCAAGGTTGGCAACGTCCCAAGTTGTTTGTCTCGTGTTTGTCTGCCGCACTTGCCACCCTGGACCTTGCAATCTGGATCCGCCACAGTCCCCCAACCTTGTTCCATATAGCAATTGCAACTTTTTGAAGGAAGATATGTAAGTAGGCTGAATGTGAAATTTATAATCAATGTAGACTGATTGAAGCTATGGCGTGGACCACACTGCGTAATAAAGCTACAGCATGTAATGAAATAGAGGTGTCCTTTGGGGAGCTAATGAAGCATGGATGGAAATTGTGCTACTGTGTGAGCTTCGTGAGTCCAATTACAAGATTCAAGGATACACTTGTAGGAAGATAAGAATAATAGAATTTGGTTTGTATTTTGATCCGGCTCCGCTTGCCCCGGGGTCGGCTGGGGTAAATGTTGTAGTAGAACCGACTTAAAGTCAAGCCTTCAATCTGGACAATCATCCTCATGGCTCTTTCCGTATTTACCCCCACTCCCGCAAGCATCCCCCCGCAGGGCGCTGGCCTCAGGCTCAAGCTTGCCCAAAACTTGCCTGTCAATCTACACCCCTTGGTAGCTTTCGTTAACCTTATACTGCGCGTATACTTATCACTGTGCTAGAACCCTCTAGACTTTCTCTTGCGCGCTGCACAGATATACCCTGACAAAGTTGCACTTGTGCACTCAGATGTGGAATACCCCGTGTCGTACACATTTGCCATATGGTCAGTATACAGGCTACATCGTCACTGTGATGGAATCCCAACCTAATATTAGTATGCTAGGGCTCAACGTGTTCAGAACCTTGCATATGCCTTGATAGGGGCTGGGATTAAACCCGGGGACCGCGTCGCTGTCATTGCACCCAACTGGTACCTTCGTTCCTTACTTGCTGCAAATATACCTCACTTTGATTCTTTGACAGTCCAGTCATTGCTGGTGCGTCACAAACACGTATAATTTTCATATCAATTCAGCTTTTCTTAGATGCACACCATGGAGTGATTGCTGCCCGGGCCATCCTTACTCCGATCAACACTCGCCTCAAACCCACGGAGGTCGCGTACATACTCGAACATAGTGGCGCTCGCCTAATCATTATCGACCACGAATATACCCACCTGATTGAGGGTACCACTATCCCTTTTATCATATCTAGAGATACGGGAAGGGTGGGTGACCCGTACGAAACCTTCCTCAGTAATGGTCGAAAGTTTAGCGGGGAGAGAGGCTGGGCAGGACTCGATGCTGACGGCGATGAGAACACTCCCTGTCTTCTTTGCTACACGTACGGATAAATCTGCCATTGATGTTTGACATCTTTCACTCATGTTTTGTACAGCTCTGGAACTACAGGGCGCGTACGTCGTCTCATTGGTCCCTTGCCAACTGTATAGCTTACACCAAAAATAGCCTAAAGGTGTTATCACCACCCTCAGAGGTAATAGCTGTTTTCATTATCAGTGTTTAGTGTGCTTAACTGGTTTCTAGGGTCGTATCTGGCAGCTATCGCGAACGCTTTTGAGGGACAGTTGGTGATGTCCTTCAATGGTATACATTCATTTACTGATATCTTTTCCTAGGATGAATCGCGACTCAACTTATCTCTGGTACACATCTATGCCGTGATCTCTGATCCCTCTTCTCACCTTTCCTACAGGATTCTCCCGATGTTCCACGCTGCAGGATGGACATTCCCATGGGCAAACGTTTTCGCATGCGCAAAACAGGTATATTTCTCATGAAATCATCATGGCACACAAAAATAAAGACATGCCACGAAGGTTACTCTCCGTACAGTTAACTATACCCATATCTGGAATCACATATTGAATTCAGGTGTCACCCACTATTGCGGTGCACCCACCGTTCAGGTTAGCGGATGAATATTGAAACCCCTCACATTATCTGAATACCTTATTAGATTGGCATAGTCAACGACCCAATGGCTCGCAAGCCCTCACAGCCAGTCAAAGCCATTATTGGTCTGCACTGGTTTTCGTTCTAGCTTCGCATAGCGCTTAATATAATTACTAGCTGGTGCCGCTCCTACTCCTCACCTGATTGCTGGGCTAGAAACAATTGGAATAACTCCTATCCACGTCTATGGATTGACGTATGTTTCAGCTATTTTATTGCACAACTTTACCGTGACTAAACTAGGTTTTTTCTAGGGAGGTAAAGCGTTCTACTTGAACGGGAAAGAAATCTAATCCCCCCCAGACATATGGTCCTTTCACCAGGAGCTACGAACAGGCTTTCTGGTCGACGCTCTCTCTCGAGCAGCGTTCAAGACTGATGGCCCGCCAGGGCCACGCCTTTGCTACAGCTCAAGAGATTCGTGTCGTATACCAATCCGGTGAAAACGCCAAAGAGGACGAGCTAGTAGACGTACCTCGAGACGGCAAGACTCTTGGGGAAATTGTCACACGCGGCAATATTGTCATGAAAGAGGTATGCTGTCCAAAAGGCTAAGACTGGGTAGACGGGGGTCATCCCTCCTCTGACACTTTCTGCTTCAAAGTACTTCCGTGACCCGGAGGCAACGGCAAAAGCATTCCGCGGTGGCGCATTCAGATCGGGTGACTTGGCGGTTTGGCATCCCGACGGCAGCGTTGCCATCATGGACAGGAGTAAAGATATTATCATTTCTGGTGGGGAGGTATTGTATTAAACATTCTTATTGAAGAAGAAAAAAAACTAAACTCATTTACATGGTACGCAGAATGCTTCTTCGCTGGCCATTGAGCAAGGTGGGTATTTATATAAATTTCTTGGAGACTATTCTTCTTGGTTGATTAATTTCAATTTTTAGAACTCGCATCACATCCCCATATTCTTGAGGTGACTGTTGTTGCGCGCAGCCACATAAAGTGGGGTGAACGCCCGATGGCCTTTGTTGTTCTGCATCCGCAACATGCCTCCAAGTGGGCAGGTCGCCATCATGAATTTGCTGCCAACCTAAAGGAACACGCCAAGTCTAGACTGCCCGGCTTCGCTTGCCCAGAGTGGGTTGAGGTTGTCCCAGAATTACCTGTACGCTAATAGCCATACCTTGCGTCTGACGCTTCTGACTCCTTTCTACATTATTTTAGAAAACTTCTACTGGGAAGATCCTAAAGACGGAACTGCGAAAAGTGGTCGCGAAATTGTGAAGGTGTTAATTTACTTACTTTGCTAAATGTAAGAACGACGTGGAAATTATACTTTGGTTATGCATGTTCATGAGCTCTGCTCATTGTGAATCCAATTAATAACTTAATGTGCCGACATGTAGAGTACATCATGACTATGTATAAAATGATGGCACCAATAATATATGCGAAGGGACTGTTTTGGTGTGGACGACAATGCAGTGTCATTTAAGATGAAAGAAATCGTTAAAGAGCGCTGGGGCAGAGTCGCAGTATGCGGAATGACCCTGCGTTGCGTTCACAGAAATAAATTTCGTCATTTTTTCGTCCAAGGAATAGCACCTCGTCATGGGCATCTAGCTCCATGTCGCCCAAAGAAAATTCGGACCTGCCAGCAGGGGATTTTGTTGGCCCAGTACTCAGTTTTCTAGGTGTAAGGTGGCTGTGGTTACTCTTCCCTTTCGTTGACGATAGAACGGTAGCTGTCGTTGGGGATGATGACACAGGGGTCCCTATTTTCCAAACAAAGGGAGCACGCCGGTTGATATTGGAGACCGGCGGACAGAAGTGTGGTAGAACCGTCCGAGACTCGTCTGCAGGACGTAGTAATGCATCGCTCAGGTCCAGCGCTTCAAGCCCACCCTGGCGCATAGCAACGAGCACGGCCCGATCATCGACATCCAGGGCTTCCAATCGCTTGACGTCACCCATCCTGCCTGCTAGCATTGGTTTGGAGTCATCTTCTTGCTCGTCAGAGCTCCAGAAGAACCTGCCCTTGAGTACAGATCGTCCGCGCGCGTCTACTATCGCTGTGCTATGTCCCCCACGGGTTGAAAAAAAGAGAGCAGGAGGGCCGAAGTGGCGGGGTTGTGTTAAAAGTGATATTGGTGGTAGCAGCGGCTTCTCTGATTCATTAATATCTGCGGAGACAGCAGCAGGTGGATGTGGGGGCGGCGATGGTGATCGGAAGGGATGGGAAGGGTCGATACATTGTAGCCGTAAGTCCTTGAGGAGCACAAATGTCTCCTCCTCCTCTCGCCTAACGGGAAGGTCAGGAGGTAAGAGGCCTTCCTTGTACCATACTTGCATTAAAGAGGCCTTCCATGGACCTAAGGTGATCAATTAGAGTGTGACGTTTAGTGGAGCGAATATCGCTCACCATGGACGATGTTCCTAGGGTCGCGGTAGTACCACCGAGAAGGTGCCGTGGGTACAGGGACGGGGAGGCCGGGTGGACAAAATTGTACTTGAGTTAAATCCGTAAAGGTGCCATCTTCAGGTTCGTGGGCAGTGCGATATTCAAGAAACGAGGGGTATGTAGGGGGGATGATATATTCATCTGCAATAGATGCTAGGGGAAATTTTGGCGCAAAGCTCAACTGCTGAAATGTTGTATATGGACCCATCTGCGCCGTTGCCACAGCCAAGAGCTCTTCTGCTTGAGCTGTAATAGCAGCAGTTGTTGAAGAATCGGTGGGTGCGTTCGCATCCGGATGATCTGCAGGGATAAGCGGCGGAGTCCGTGAGCGATCGGCCCCATCGCCAGTTGCAACCACAGTTGATCCCACAGACACAGAAACACCAATACTAACGTTCACATGAGTGTCTTCCTCGACTAGCGCAGCCTCAGAATCGTTACTAGGTAGCTCTCCAGTACGGACCTCACGAGCTCGTCGCCTGGCTGCGCGTCGTTCAGCACGTCCGATTCGAACCTCTCGCACCCGGACTGTGGCTGGCTCAAGGCCAAAGACGTTCTGGGAAAATACGAGGAAAACTTCCACCAAGTCGTCTCCTTGCAATTGTAGTTCTAGGGACCGAGGTGAATCAGGCAGTATAAATGTTCGGGATAGGCCTAATGCAGTGCGGTAGGTTCCGGCAAATAGCTCGACCTTTTCGCCGTTCTCACCGCACAAGATAGCAAGAAAACTGATCGAGATGATCGGGATTAATGTGATTCGGTAAAGAATAGAGATTCATAAACATACCTCTTCTTTGGCGTTTCCACTGATTTCACCATCAAAGCGCCTTTTGTACCTGGAAGTTTAACGTACTCCAATTTTGGCGGGGGAGCATGGGGTGTGGGTGGGGGGATCGGAACTTTCTTTGAACTATCCGTTTCCACTGCATTAGACGTAGGCATTGGAGGCCGGTCTTCAGATCTCCTGCTATTGAATGCGTTGCTGATGATGCGAGGTATAAAACGCGACGAGCGAGAGGATTGGGAAGAAACAATAGATGGGGTGGTTTCACGCATTTCTGGTGTACCCGAGGTAGTTGGAGTAACGGATGAAGGGACATTAGATGACGGCGAAGGTCGGATTGTTGATGAGTGAGAATGGCTAGAACGGAAAGACTGCGACCGGGAAAACCTTCCGTTAGGACGTTCCCTTGAAGATAGTGATGCAGTAGTTGAGGGGGGAGAGGGTGACGTAGAGCCATCAGTTTCGGTAGACGGACCACCAAGCAAGGTAGACCAGCGCCGTCGACGCCTCTGTGACCCATCGCTAGGCGATGAACGGGTAAGGGGGAGACTCCCCTCAGATGTTCGCGGACTAGAAAGGGTTTCTACTTCAGGCTGGGATAACAGTAAAATCGCCTGTTGATCTCGTCGCGTCCCCACGGGAGGGAGCTCAGGTATCCGCGACTCAAGTAAAACCTGAGCAAGGCTTATACCATCGCCACCTTCGTCTTCGTCCTCATCACCAGGAACGAAGGGTGTATCTGGTTCTTGGACCATGTCCGGAGGGTGTAGAAGTGTTGGAGGTGAGTGAGTGAGCGCCTGCCGAAGTGTTAATAAAGTAGGCGCAGGTGAAGGTTCAGGAGGTACCACTGTATTGGACCGTGTTAGAGATAGGTCCAAATTTGAGGGCCTGTGGCGTCGTATTGAACCAATCGATGTCCGAGATGGCGCGGGTAATGCGGCTGGCGTCACTATTTGTGCGGTCGCTGCATTAGCGGACAGGGTAGCGCTCGTCCGCTCATCCAAAGCTTGACTGCCGCTCGAGCCCGCAGCCACAATATCGATGGCTTCATCCTCACTAAAGTCGGCCCAATCAGCCTTTGAGTCTCCATTCTGGGCCCTAGTGGCATCAAGAGTGAGGGGAGCTGCTAGTACGTTGCTGACTGAACCAGCCCGAGAGCGAGCACTGAACGATATCGTAGAAGGCTGACGCTGTAGTCGGGGCGGGTGGGTGACGTCTGAGTGATTGCTGTAGGGGGGTGGTTCTTCGGTTGGCTGAGGTATCTGGGTAGGTGTCTGTGTTAGGGGTGAATTAAGTCTTGATTCTCGCGGCGTGGGTGTCCGAGGTACTAATGGTGCTAAGGGCGTTGGACTCGGTGGAGGTGGAAGAGCCACAGAACCCAGAGAGCTCTTCCGAAGGATGTTGCGCGTGATAGGATCGCCAGGCGGTGGTGTGGATAAACTGGCTTTTCGTGTCTTGTCTGCAGATTCTCGCGCCTCGCTACTTTCCAAGCTATTTATTACAAGCTTCTTGACTGTGTCCCTTCGTGAGCGATCGCGTTCACGCCGAACCTCCATCTCTATTCGCCATTCGATCGCTTTTTTCACTTCTTCCAAGGCATAAACCCGAACGCCGTCCCGCCGTCCCGCAATGGCAACCAATACGCCTCGTTGCTCCATAACAACAACACTTTTAAAGTTGACACGACGGACGAGGGCATAGGGCTGAGGCGCTGGTGGTGATACAAGAGGAAGTACATCCAAACCCTGTGCGTGGCAGAGAAGGAGGAAGTGAGGTGCAAGAAAAGCACCGCTGGAGGGGGGAGTGTTGAAATGGGATGGGGAAAGGTCGGATGTTAAAACGGAGAGTGAGAGCCCTAGCTCTTGGAGAGTTGGTGCAGGGAGTGGCGGAGGAGGGGTCACTGGCCTGGCTGGTGCAGGGGATGAAGCTCGAGACTGAGTTTCAGAAGTTTGTCCAGGACTAGCAGCAGCAGAATCTTCACGAATGGGAGTGCGACTGGTACCATTGGTTTGATCCCGACGATGGATGAGGTTAGTGAAAAAACCCGAGAGCCTGTTGGAAGCACGAGTCTGAAAGAACAGTTGATTAACATAATAATTGCACTTGATGCACTCACACACACCTCAGTAGTAGATCGGCGCACTCTACGCTGCTGCTGTGCTAGAGACTGTTCTTGATTTGGCGAAGGTGACGGTGGTGGTCTGGCAGTGGCAGTGGCAGTGGGTGATTCTGTCGTCCTAGGAGTTGTAGACCTTTGCTGCAGGACTGTTTGTGTTTGAGTAACAAGTACCTCAGGTAAACTTTGCACGCTGGCGGCGTCTGAAGGCTGGTCAAGAGTAGTTGAAATGGACGCGCCCCGAGAGCTGGGCATAGGACTTGAGTCGTCCTTGCTCTGATCCGAAGTCGATATTTTGACACGCTGAACAGCAATTTCGGAATGTATAACTGTTGGAACCTCAACTTCCTCTATTCCTCCAGGATGATCCACATATTGGTCATCGTCTAAGGTATCACGGACATCGCTTAGGGTATCCTCGGGGTGAGCGATGTGGGCCATGGCAAGCGCGGTCTCTAGAAGCTAGTCCGAAGGAAGAACGGGAAAGCCTTGAATCAGGACGACATTGATGGGGCGGAGAGAAAAGTGGGGAACGTTGAGCAATGCGACGTGCCCTGAATCCCACGCCACCTTTCTAACCCGGTTTAATTTACTTACCTACTAACTGGGTGATTAGTGGCATTTCCCCCAGATCTCCCTCCCATGTTGTCTCTATACCGCCATGCGCCTCGCCGCCTGGCATTGCGTTCAATGCGCGCCACTCACTCCCTTCCTCCCACTCTCAACTCGGTGACTGAGCACGACCTTGCCCATTTTGCCAAAATTCTGCCTCCGTCATCCATTATCTCCACATTTCCACCCTCGTCCGTCTCATCAGAGGAACTCGAGCAATATAACAATGATTGGATGGGGAAATACCGCGGTACCTCGACGACGGTTCTCAAACCCAAAACGACTGAGCAAGTCAGTGAAATCGTCAAGTGGTGCAACGAAAGACGCATCGGCATCGTTCCTCAGGGCGGCAACACTGGTCTAGTGGGGGGTAGCGTGCCCCTGCGAGACGAGCTCATTCTCTCACTCTCTAATATGAGTAAAGTTCGTTCCTTCGACCCCGTATCGGGTAATATTACTTTTCACCATTTCCCTTTGCTTTCAATAAATAACGTCTTGCATAGGCATACTGGTTGCTGACGCGGGCTGCATTCTCCAATCTCTTACCGACTATGTTGCTCCTTATAACCACATTATGCCGATAGATTTAGGCGCCAAAGGGAGGTGAGTGTCCGTCTCTTGTCATTAGAAGCATCACCAAATTTCAAGACAGTTGTCAAATCGGCGGGAACGTCGCCACCAACGCTGGTGGTCTCCGTCTGCTTCGCTATGGCTCTCTCCACGGGACCGTGTTGGGACTGGAGGTCGTTCTTCCAGACGGCACCATCCTTGACCAATTAACAACATTGCGCAAAGATAACACAGGTAATGATTTATTATTCCTACCTGTCTTCGTTCTCTAACCTTATGTGATGTAAGGTTATGATCTCAAGCAGTTATTCATTGGTGCCGAGGGAACTCTCGGAGTTATTACGGGCGTCTCCATCTTGACGCCACCAGCACCCCAGGCGTCCAACAACGTTATCCTTGCTCTTCCATCGTTCAAGAATGTCCTTCCACTATATGAGATTGTTAAGCGGCAATTGTCCGAAATTCTCTCTGCATTTGAATTCATAGACCGAACATCGTATGATTTGGCGGTGAAGCACGGTCAGGGCAGGGCGCTCAGTGACGAAGACGTTCAGGGTGCAGAATGCTTCGTTTTAGTGGAAACTAGTGGTGGCCGACGAGAACACGATGAGGAGGTAACCATATCATTTACTCCAAACCTTGACCTGTTACTTACATCCTATACAGAAACTGGCTGATCTGTTGGAGTTCCTCCTTGAAGCAGAAGAGCCTCTCATCAACACCGGCGTGCTCTCTCAATCACCAGCACAATTTTCTTCGCTATGGGCTTTGCGCGAGGGCGTGACTGAGGCCGTCGCAAAAGAAGGTAAACCTTACAAATACGACATCTCGGTTCCTCTTTCCAGTTTCCAGGATGTCGTTGACGGTACTCGGGAGCATCTGCGGTCAAAAGGATTGCTCGGTGATCATGCCGTGAAATACGTCGTTGGTTATGGTCATGTCGGTGACGGTGCGCTCCTCGTTCTCTCGGCTTCGGCAACGTCATTAATCTCTTGTTATCAGGAAATTTACATCTCAACGTCGTCGCGAACTCCTATACTCCTGAAATTCAAAATGCACTTGAACCCTACATTTACGAGGTTGTCGGTATGTCTTGTCACCATCCGATCTCTGTACTTATTTCGATTGACTGCTGTAATCTAGCATCGCACCGTGGGTCTGTGTCAGCAGAACACGGTATTGGCGCGATGAAAACACATGCTCTACATTATTCTAAGAGTGATGTGAGCATCGCATGGATGAAGAAGATCAAAGAGATCTTCGATCCTCGGGGTATCATGAACCCAGGCAAGGTTCTGGAGTAGAGAGAATATGTGAATTATATATATAATATGATCTTATACAAGGGAAGCGGAAGAGCAATGAGATCCCGAACCTGGAAAATCGGATGACAATTGAACTTTGAACTTCAAAGTTGAGATTCTTCTGAGATTCTTCAACAGCACAAGGCCATCACGTGGGTCAACAAACCATAACCCTTCAACAATGGGACCCTAATTATCACCTTACCCCCAACCTCAAACTCGGGGCTCACAGGCTTCTCAGCTCAATGGTAATCACATCTCTGTCGTGCCCTTGTAGAACCTTATGAATGTCAATGTAGCCCATATTCCAAGACGCAAACGGCCTTTCTGTCAAGTTTTTTATCCAGAAAGATTTGTCTCAGGTTATCCAAGCTGAAGTCTGCGAAACTATCACGGTGGGTGCGCTCTCTTTCCCCCCTACGATTACTTCGGCATATCTAAACGTGTAGCGACAGTCTCTCGGCGGGCGTGTGGAAGCAAAAGTTCCTCGTCAGGGCTATATCCTTGTGCAGCCAGGCACCGCCGAAGAAGAACGCCTTCGCCTCTGCTGGACAAGTGCTGATAGGCCAGAGAGACACTTTGTTCCATATACATATGTGGAGGCGTGCAAGATAGCAGGAATGTTATTGAAGCAGATCTTCGTCGAGAATGGTGCACCGATCAGTATGCACATACATCCCAGCATTGCCAATGTCAACGTGCGAAGTGCGCTTGCACAGCGCATATTAGTGCGTTTATACATTTGCGTTCGACATTTTTCAATAAGCCTCACTTTTTCTCTAGCACTCAGGTGGTGATCCCCATGCCTCGGCGCAGTCAGCTCGTGTCATTCTCGCCGACCCACACACTGAAGTCTTTGGCCACCTGGTCAAAACTAATCAAGGCGTTCCTGACAAGTTTATCGAGTCATACTTGTGGGTCAAGAAGTGTATTGAAAGGGGCTCAGTGGTCTACACCCCGCTTGTTTATAAAAATCCTGGTGGCAGACGACCAGGCGAGGAGTGAGACAATCAAGATTTAGTGTCCTACTTGTTAAATTGACCCATTCTGTAGGCGGACCCAGTTCACGGGCGAAGACGAGGAGCACCTGTGTAAATGGATCGCTGAGAAGATTCCGTACAAGGAAACTGGTGGCCGAACGGGAAATCGACTGTACCAGCAACTATGTGATCTTGTATGTCGATCGTTATTGACTGCAGTGTCCTTAAAATGACAATTTCTTAAGGGCGCAGATCCCGAGTACGCATGGGTTTCTCGCCATACATGGCAGTCCTGGAGGGAGCGGTACAAGAAGAACGCCGTGCGCTTAGATGTGATGATCGCTAGTATCGTCGAGCGGAAGAAACCCACACCCGGCGAGAAAGGACAGTATGGTTATGTCCGTCAGGCAGAGTCGAAGCCCAAGCGCACCCGAAAGAAGCGTACCAAAGCCCTCGATGCTCAGTCAGTGATGGATGAGATGGATATGCAGATGGCAGGCATTCCGACAATGGGGATGCATCCACACCAGAATCTGCAGGGACTGCCCCCCGGTATGGGTCCTGGGATGTTCCCCCAAATTCCGCTTACCGTTGCGCAACCTCTGGATCGTGCTTCGATGCGAAGGAGTCCCGCAGAAGAAGAAATGGACGAAGAAGGTAGTGAATGGATGGTGAGGATAGGTGATGCTGAGCCTCCCACATGGGCCAAAAGGAAATCGAGTGCAGAACCTGAGGACCAGAACGGACAGAAAAGAGCTAGGACTGGGTACGTTGGCTTTACTAAACTGCAGTTCCAGAACTGATTGTCAATATCTTACATTTTTAGTGAAGCGGGCACACCCCCAGTAATACCTCCCCCAATGTCGTCAGAACTGACCCCTCAAACACTGGTTGCCATTGCCAACATACATGTTATCGATCAAGGCATCCGCGATATAGCCAAAGAGTTTCGATTCACAGTGGAAGAGGTACAAGAGTACTATGACAAGTGCGGCGAAATGGGGCGCACACGAACACGATTCCAGAAGATGCGACAACAACTATCCAAATTTGAGGATGACGACGAATAGTGCCTCATTGAATGCGTATGTATCGTGCTCTCTTGGTTGTCTTTTAGTTCATTGCGCAAACATGTAGACTACTAGTTATAAAACAGCTTGCATACCCTGTTGTACAGTCACGAACCCAATGGTTGTATGAATTTTTGAAAGAAAGTCGAAATCAAGGAACCTCAAAATCCATGAGTAGTTTGTAATCTGCTGCCCTCGCTGGAGCGGAGGGACTATCGAATGGCTTGCGACGTCTAGGTTATATTATCCAGATTTGTACTCAGAAAATCAAGTGACAGGCCACTTACTTTTCTCCTGCAGCAGCAGAGGGGAACGATCCAAAGAGGTCCGGGTGCTTTGGTAGTGGGGATTCGCTGCGCTGAACTTCAGAAGAGTTACTAAAATCATTATCTGAGAATACCAACATGAAGTAAGGGTGCTGAAGAGCCTCCTCGGCCGTTATACGACGGTCGGGGTCGTAGGTGAGCAGTGACATCAGTAAGTCGATTCCTGCAGTTGTCATATATTGGAACTTTTGACGGAAGCTATGGGGTTGGGGGGACGGTAGCGTCAAGGTCTTAGCAAGAGGGAGCGAGGAGTATTCTGGCCAGGAGTTGTGGGTGGGTGGTCCCAGTAGCTTAAATATCATTGAAAGGAGCTCAATCTCCCCCTTCGCTTGGAATAACGGTTCTTTTAGGAGTAGTTCGGCGAAAATGCACCCGACGGACCACATATCGACTGCTGTTGAGTAGGTCGCGGCACCAAGGAGGATTTCGGGAGCCCTGGGCAATAGTGCTAGGGACCCGTCTGTGCAGCGTAGGAAACGTGGGGCACATACCGATACCATAACGTCACAACCAGTTGAGTCATCCCACCGACACCGACTGGATCACCATACCGCCTAGCAAGGCCAAAATCAGCGACCTTGATGGTGCCCCGATTGTTCATTAGTAGATTGCTGGTCTTCAAGTCCCGGTGAAGGATCCAATTTGTGTGGCAATGTTTCACGGCGGACAGTAGTTGAAGCATCAAGGTTTTGATTTCAGACTGCAAGAATGGAGCAGGCATAACAGTGAGGAGTGTCTTGAGGTCGTGCTCAATAAAATCCATTACGACGAAAACTCTTTATTGCAAGCAATGGGTGTGGCGTCTTCGTTGGGACTGGAGCAACACGCACTGAGTTAAGGTATCACCAACGACTACCTCACGAATCTCCACAACATTTTCGTGCCTACATGACATGAGTGCGTAGACCTCCCTTAGGGCGGTGATAGGAAAGCCATTTTTCTCTTCGTCAAGCTTGAGTTTCTTGAGAGCGACGATGTCACCGGACTGTTTATCGCGTGCGCGGAAAACGACGCCATAAGAGCCCTCCTCGATCTGGTTGAGACGTTCGTAACAGTACACGGACCGTGACGGCAGGATGGGGGGATGACGGGATCTGGGAGGAACATAGATACTGTGAGTAGGACGTGGGGGGGCTGAGGGGAGTTGAACACTGGTGGACGGGGAAGGGTCGGAGTACTTGATTCTTGCACGTCGTTTGGGGGGATGGACTTGAACATTGGGACGGCCGTCTTCGTCGTCGTCGGCGTCCCATTTCGACCTTTTTCGCGTGGGTGTCGCGTCCGACATGAAGCCTCAAGTCACACGTCACACAAATGTTGCTTCATTTACGTCCCTCTATCTTCATCTAATGCTTTTACAAAGTGGTGCCTCGCCTCGCCGACTCCCCATCCCTTTTCCTTTTCATGTGTCAAGAAGGGCTCTATGCAAACCTTACCGATAGATTCAAACAGACCTTCCAAAATCCACGTCAATCTCGGGCCAGTCAGTTCGATCGCGGGCTCGGCGTTGATTTCGAGCAGCTTGACTTGGTACTTTGATGTCTCCAGCAGCGGGTCTGCATTATAAGCGACCAAGAAGTCGACCCCATATAGTTCAAAGGCATTAGGCAAGGGCTGGGGACAATTAGATTTGCAAAAAATGCCAAAGATCAAGAGCGCACCTGGAAGTGAACAGGGTTCTGTAGGGCAGCTCGGAACGTCTCCGCGAGAATTTCAACTATCTGGCAAATAATGGAGGCGGAATCTTCCTTTTGGAAAGTCGCATAGTCCGAAGAAGACAATATCTGGCAGCCAACCAATTCGTCCAATAGGCGAACACCCTCCTCTCCGTTGTATTTCTGCAGTGACGTGTTTGTAAGATGTGGCGTCAAGTCAATTGGAGCTTTGCCATCGCTGTGGATTGGATCGGTGTATGGAACCGAAGAAAATAAGGCAAGAATTCTGTCGTATAGGTACACTTGAAGTGCCCCCGAAGCTATACAGTAAACCCGAAGATGGAACTAAAGGTATTTTATATTCAGGATTGTACGTTGACCAAGCACAGATTTGATCACCTTCCGGCCATGAAGTTCGGCAGGTTTTGATGATTTGTCGATAGGTATTTCCGAGGGATCCAACAGGAGAGGATTGGAAAGATATTCCTGTCCCCAAAAATACATGAAGTTGATAATAAAAATCTTTGAAACTTGGTAGATCTACCTGTATCACAAAATGACGAAGCTGTGATGTAACCACGGCGGTCCCGCTATTATTATCAGAAACATCCTCGTCGTCCGAAAGCTCGAACTCTTCGAAAATTTCTTCTAGGGACTCTTTACTATTGAAAAGCCTGATACCCTGTCCGCGATCTGACATTCCACTATAAATAGGAATAGCTGATTAGACAGGCATGGGTAAAAGGGTTGTATTCGGCTGACGGTTTGAGAATCCACCATGCTCGAGATGCATCAAGAGCTTGCCCGAGGTCCCATAGGTCGTCTGCCCACATCTCTTCCAGCTCGTCGGCGAAGGAGATTTCGAGCTCAAAAGTTTTGGGAGAGGCGGCCTTCAAAGGAGATGTCGGGTATTTGGTGATGTAAGAGTGAAGGCATCGAGAAAGAAAGTGTTTTCTGATCAGAGCCTTTCGGAAAGTGTAGCTCGACGATAGAACATCCTGGCGATGAAGATGGGTCAATTCATGGTCGATATCATCATAGGTTGACCACTGGACGAGTTTTAACTGGGACGCAAGCTGCGGGGTGGAGGTAACAATCGTGACGGGGAGTGAATCCAGAGCTTTTCTAACGAGTCTTTCTGTCAGAGGTGCCGCAGGCCAAGACACAAAACAGTTGTAAGGAAGAGAAACCATTCCAGTTGCGAGCTAGTCCAAGTCAAGACATTGCGACGAAATCTACAGGTCACGTGATGAGGGATAGAATGTGGAAATCATGCGCAAGTTTTGGACTGGCAACCGCAAGGGTAAGTATTGGGACGTCGAGACTGGACTTGACTTATCGCCACTATCATGGGCGCCAATTATCTGTTCACTTTCCAGCCCACCTTTACACAGGGCCTCGTCCTCGGCCAGCTCTCAGTCATTATTCTTCTCAGTCTCATCCTCAAATATATTTTCCTCGATACCACTCACAACCCCTTCGAGACCTCCTCATACCAGACCAGATCGGATAACAACTTCACTCTACGTGCACAGAAACGCCAACTGCATGAGTGCAAACCAGAGCCTCAGGATGACGACCAAGAGTCGGCCGAATGGTTCAATACGCTCCTGCAACAGGTACGCTGATCATGACGTCTCTTTGGCGCGCTACTCTTACGCGTCAATAGGTTGTCAACGTTTATCGCTCTAAACTGAGAGATGATATTCCTGGTCCTGAAGGTGATGAAATAGCGCGTCAACGTGTAGAAGACTACGCCAACCGAATTCGGCCAACCGGTTTCCTCGTACGCACTCTTTCCTTGCCATTCTACCCCGCTCCTCATCACCAACCCTCAAACCAGGATCATATAAAAATACATTCAATAGATCTTGGAGTCTCAGCTCCCCGTCTATACAATGCACGCGCAAATGGTCCGGAATCCCCCAGCAAGCTAACAGTGTGCATTCCTGATATAACCTCGTGGAACGTACTAACTATGATTGTAGGAAATTAACTTTGAGACCACCTATAAAGACAGTGTATCTATTTCACTCTCCACATCCTATTTATTCAATTATCCCATGTCGTCTTTCGCCCGCCTCCCGGTTTCGTTAACAATCTCGCTGTCACAATTCAAATCATCAGCGAGTTGCATCCTACCCGTCTCTGTTACTCCTTGCTAAAATCTCCCTATTTCCCAGGTTAACATCACACCGCCGTCACTAAACTCGCCATCTCCTGTGCTTACATTCAGTATATCCCCAGATTTTACTCTCGATCTCACAACATCATCACTTATGGGGAGTCGTGCGAAACTGGCAAATGTCCCCAAACTCCATGAACTCATCCAGCATCAAGTCCGCCGTATCCTTGCTGCGCGGGGAACGTGGAAGGTCGCCCTTCCTGGCTTGCCGAGTGTGTCTCAAGAGCATCAACAGGTGAAAAAAGAATCGAAAGAGTTCTCATAACGTCTACTACATGTATGTCCTATACCACTTTCTGATGCCCTGATTCTTACATTCATTTTCCACACCTTTTTCAAGTGCCTTAAGTATCATATCCTTGTATATTTCGGAAATAATGTGTATCATGATTCAACGCCACGCTGTGCTGGATGCACCTGAGACACTGTATACTAGGGAAGATTCCTAGCATGAGATGGTCCTGTTATATTCCCAGCTCATCTAGCCATTTCTCGACCGCCGCAAGCGCCTCGGGACTTTCCACATCAGGGACCGACAGCATATCGACTCCCGGATCGTCACCAAGTCTATGTTGCGCACGGAGCACCTCCAGTTCCTTCGCGGCCGCCATGAAGCTAAGAGGAAACTTGGGTTCGAAGTTGAATTCTGGCAAGTTCGTGGGAAACTTAGATTTAGACAGGGATGTGTTCGAAGGAGGGGGTGAGATTAGGCACAGGGCGGAAGCGGGATGTGAGGAGATATATGTTTGTGCGATCAGGCAGCCTAGAGATCGCGCAAAGATGACCGGGGGAAACGGCATGGTTGATAAATGGATCTCCTGGCGTAGTTCTATGAAGAATGACACGCCTAAATGTTGCTTTGTCGTTAAACAGTCATGGAACACTCACTCGATTCGAAGTGCTGCATTAGTTTGACAGAATCAGTTGTAGGGCTACCGGTGATGGGCAGATCTATTTGCAAGCACGTATATCCCTTTTCAGGGAGCATCGAAGATAGAAAAGTTGCGCTACAAGTTCATTCCAGTTACTGCCAGGTGATTGGAAGGGAGGTTTATGGAAGCCATACCCATGACTTGAAGATGCATCCCATTCCTTCGCGGAAACAAAAACGAGCGGGGTAGGGGCTTCTCTCGGCGCGGACTTTGGTGGTGAGCGCACGATGGTCGAGTAAACGCGTACCGTTTGCCACAACCTGCTCATCGCGGTTCTGCGAAACATATCGTGCACGTGAGTGTGTCACGGTGTCACGTCCTTCTCTCTCCAAAAACTATCATTGCCAATGGCGGCTGCAGCCTCGAGTATCGTCTTTGACGATATCTTCACAATCAATGAAATCGACAAGGAGGGCAGAAAATTTGATCGAGGTTCGATCAACGGTCTTGAGTTTTTCCAAATCTCACCCTATCACAGTGTCGCGCCTTTACGCCCACTCTAAAAATTATGATATGGACCTCACACTAGATTATAATATTGAGCTTTTCCCACTTATGAAGGAGGAGAGCTTTGCTCTTGCCCTCGCTTCATCATTGGCTCGAGGCGGCGCAACTTCTGGGGCCAACGCTACCGATGGAGATGCAGAGGACAGAGATGTATGGAGGCCGGATGGCAAGGGGCGGCGAGGACTGGAAGACGATTATGACTACGTTATGTATGGAAAGGTCAGTTTAGTAGTTGATTGCGTACCTGCCTTACTGAACACTCCAAAGGTTTATAAGTTTGATGGAGGAACGACCGAAATTGTGTGCGTGCTAGTTGTTATCAATTGGCTCTCATTTTTTTACTTTGGAGACAGGACGGCATACGCATCGTTCGGTGGACTACTAATGTCGCTAACGGGGTCGTTCCGACATATGACAAGCATCGTTCTTGGTGACCCAGTATACCTGCTCATGCGGAAATAGTGGATGATCTATTGATGTAACAATATCGAGTCAATAAAATATACAGTAGGACAACGGTATCTTGGGATTCCCGTAATAATAATATAATTATATCTAGATTCGTCGAGATTGCGCATCTCCAACCAGGGAGAATAAATAAAGTAATAGCGTATAAAAATGTAGCATTGACCAGGAATGTGCGCCCATCAGGACGCCTTCAGCCCACGAAGTTTGTCGAGAACGTCGGCCACTTCAGCGTTTTTCATCTGCCCATCCGAGAGACCCCAGAAACGTCGACCAGCGGCCACCTTGACTCCCACCTCTAAAATTGGCGAGTCCGTGTTGGTTGGTAGGAGTTGGGTAGGCGTGGACGCGACGAATGTCTGACTGGCAGATTCTGATATATCTTGGTAGTTGACACCGAAGAATTGCGTTAGCTTTGCAGCTCGACGCCGACGCTCCCGGAAATTAGCGGACATGGTACTGGAAAGCGGGGAGAGGCGAGGCGAGGGAATAGAGGAACCTGAGTCTATGGTCGCGATGCTCAACAATGGCCTTGTGGAGGGTTCGGTAAGATCGAATGATGTCGATGTGCGCCTTCGGGCTCCAGCAACCGATATAGACGACGTTGAAGCTGACCGTCGTCGCGTTGGTTTATTTGGTGATGGTACAGTGCCGACCGAAATAATGGTGGACAAGGAATCACGATAATTCGGTGAAGGGCCTACTCGGCATTCTGGGATCTGAATGAACTCGGTGGGCGCTTCACTCCCAAAAACCTGAAGATGATGCGTTTCAGAAATGGAGTGCGCCACGGGTTGTTATGGAACTCACCTGAGTAATTTTTCTCGCCCGTTTCAACGCAAGGGTTTTTTGTTCTTCAGTTAGCTGGGGTTCTGCCCGAAGGTTTTGAATATGTCGTCCCCGGCCTTCGGCATCAGAAAGCGAGGATTTATAAGTTGTGTGTATTGTCCATAGGGATGGAGAGCGTTTGAGTCGGCGAATACCAGCCTGCACCGACCCAAGATCCAGACTCTTGCGTCGATCGCGTGAGCCTGTGCTACTTGGTGAACGAGATGATGGATTACGTGTGGGTGGATTGCGTGGAGTAGATGGCGGGGAGTGGAGTGGAGAGCTCCCTTGAAGCCTAGGTGATGAGGTGTGCGGGGTAGTTGGAATAGGCAAGGCATCATCGACACAAGTGTCAGGTAGTGATGGCCTTGATTTCCTCACATTATCGCGGTGCCTGTGAGGGTTAGCATTGCCACTGAGTGACTTGGAGCGTATCGAACGTTTGGCAGAAGGTAAATGTGCTGGGTGTACGTTTGTTAGTCGGTTATAGTCGACACTCTGTGCCAGCCGTCCTGGCCGCTTTCCCTTGGATTTTGGAAGATAGTTTGGTAATGGAGGAAGACGCGGGCCAGCCTGAAATTCTCGCTTGGGTAAAAGAGAGTTGGTATGGAGGAAGGGTGGACGAAATGAGCCATGGGCCGAGGAGGAGGAACTCCTGTGTCCGACGTCATCAGGCATAGACTCAGAGCTGCTGGAAGCAAATCGCGCAAGGTCATATACGTCCTCCATGCTCTCGTGGCGGGAAATCGCAGGACCTGGTGACGATACCAACTGAAGAATGGATGAGAACTGGGATCTGGCTGGCCAAGATGCAAGTATCGCCATTTTCTAGAGGACTTCTCTCAGAGATGATGAGAATAATGTTGGGTGCGCAACATCGGGAGGCGCGTTGCGATTCAGTATACCGTCACTTCTTAAGCCTATCCCTGAGATTTATATCGATGCATGGTCGCCGAGTGAGGTAACTTGGCAACAATCCTCGCTATATAAGTAATTTGAAATGCAGTGATCGCGGGATCTCTAGTTTATGTAATGTGGCAATAACACGTTCTACACAAATATCAAAGGTATTAGATTTAGTACAGTACGGATGACTCTACACAAGAAAGAAAGTCCCGGTGTAATTTAAATGATAGATTATGCAAGTAGCGTATGAGGCAATAAAGCTGATCGTGTTCAGTTGTTGTGGCCACCTGGTTGACCATGTCGTCCAAATCGTGACTTCAACTGAATGTCCGAGGGTAGTCTTACCAACGAGACTCGATGTGCACAGCGAGTCCGATCCCATTTCTCCGCCTCCTCTTCCACAGGGCTCTGGGGAGCAACGTATATATGCTCCTGGGTATCAATATCACCACTCGTGCGTCGAGACTCGGTCAGAGGCTGGAAACTGGGAGGCAAGTTCAAACTTTGTCTCGGCGACTCCGTGTTGCGATCAAGCAGAGAGTGAGAGTTGAGGGAGGGCGAGGTACTCGGTGGGGGGGAATCAAATATACGTTCGGTGTCCAGGAAACTCGTTGTTGTATTTTCGGATGATAACCCCTGTCCGAAATCCACAGCTGAATGGAACGATTCACAGATCGAGGACTCAGGTCGATGAGTCGGGGAGGCATCCAAGTGTTGTGAAATCAAGGATTCATTGTTAATTGGCATGTCCATAGAGTCCGAGTTGTGGTAGGAGAAGGTCATACGCGGGAGGGGAGTATGGTGACGGCTTTGCAAAGTTTCGGTGGCCGCCCGAAGAGCAAGGGTTTTAGCTCGGTGCCAGGAACGTCCTTCAGAAACAAGATCGTTGATAAGAACGTTGCGATGACAAAGGAGCTTAGTGATTTCAAGTCGCCCTTGCATGACGCGCTGGGCAACGTTTTGAACGGCTGATGTAAGTCGATCGCGGGTAGACTTCTGAAAAGGGGTAAGAGTTGCGATATTCCGAACAAATCGCAGGTTGGCATCCAGCTGCGATTGCACTGCTGCAATGCGTAAATCCAAGTCTGTTATTTTGGACTGCATGATTTGGGACCGAGATGGAAGTCGGGATATTTCAATGCAAGGCGTGGTACTTGCAGGTGAATGGTCAAACGATTTGCGACGCAGCTCTTCCTCTGTGGGCGAAACCTCGTCCGCAGAGGCTCGACGACCAGCTGCCAAGTCCGCTTTGACCTGGTCGAAAGTCGCTTTGAACTGCTCTGCACCATCGATTTCAGGGGCGATAGGTACTTCGAGCTCCACATCCACAGGATCAGCAGCTATGGTCAATCTACGTGATAGAGGCGGGCGCTGTACATCAGTTTCTGAGTCTCCTGAGAGCATCCCCATTAAATCGCGAGGGGAGTTGCTATCCCATGTGGGTGAATGTGCTGAGTGAATTTGCAGGTCATGTAGATGTGAGGTTGCGGCCGCTACCCCGGTGAGTTTAACATCGGCCCCAGACATCTCCAGGGGGCGCATTCGGACTCCAGCTGACTTGAACGCACTCGCATAGTTGATACCAGCTATCCATTCATTCAACTCCTTTTCATCGGGGGCTTGGAGAAGGAGTTGTCGACCATCTGCTAACAAAAATCGAAACGTATTTGGATACTAGGGTACTTGATTAGCAGGTGTTCAGAGCACGTAAGAAAACCTTACCTTGGTGTACGACTTGTCATACACAGCGATTGCGTTCTTCACTGACAAAAGTTCGTCGGGCTTGAAAAGAGCTGAGTGAGGAAATATGGCATCTCCATCCGAGGGTAAAGATTGAGCAGCCAGCGCGTATGCCCAGGAGGTATCACGGAAAAAAAGGAGCTGGGAGCCGGTCAAGACAACGCTCCATTGCTTCCATTTACGGTTCGACGCCTTCTTGCCACCTTCTAACACGTCCTCCTTCCGGTTCAAAAGCCCTAGCTTCGTCAACTTCAACGTAGACATATCTTGAGGATATGGCGAAGCTACTTGCATCGGCAGCCCACTTTTTGAGTTTGGACTTGCGGGTCCGATGCTCGAACCAAGATTGAAGAATGCCGACGATGTCCGAGAAGGGGTGGTAGATGCACCAACCTCGATCTGGTTTGCTTTCGCAAAGGCAAGCTGCAACTGCGTCTCGTCCCAAGGTCCGACAGTGCCTTCGTACGAGTATGGACTGGTCTTTGGTACAAAAGCCTCAACATTTACACGGAGGGGCCCCAAGAGGTCCTATCAGAGTTATTATAGAGAAAAATGAAGAATGTCTGAGTCCTTACATGGGTTATAAGGTAGTAGGGATCAACCTTATTCGCTCTTGCCAATGGAATTCCAGTAGATGTTGGTGTTCCCGCGACGGTAGGAGATATTGAGTGACTTGACGTGTCGGGGGCCAGTCCTCGTTGTCCATTGATATCAAGGGGATCCTCAATGAAAATGAAGGGCGCAAAGACTATATTGTCGTAAAAGCACTTCTTAGAGCATAAGAATGTTGTATTAGAGAGTGTCTGTGCACTTACGTCCAATACCTCCGGGGCTACACCCGGTAAGCGTGTGTTCTTGATGTAGTCAGCCTTTGTCATTTTACGTTTGTTTGATTTGTTGAATGCATCTGTGTGCAGCATAATCAAACTGAAGGCTAAAATGTATGGGTGGTCTGAAGGAGTTTCTCAGTATGGCCTTAGTAAGAGAGCAGATGATCAATTACCGTCTGAGGTATAGAGCGCAGGGTTACACTGCAAATAACGATTAGCAAAGGCTTCGATCACACGGTCTATCTGTTGAGTCTCGCGAGGAAGACCGACTTCCATGAGCAGTTTTCGGAGAGCAACATCAAGAGGGTCTTCAACAAAATTGAACTGTCCAATGTAGGTCCGTAGGACTTGGGCGTAAAAGCTTTCAGGACTACAAAAAGAATGTTGGTGGAAATCATTTGAGTATGGTATGTCTAACACATACCTTGAGGCTAGGATGCTAGCAACCTCAGCCTTACTAACAGCCGCCTGGAGTCGGCGCAAGTACATTTCCGGAGATTCTTCCTTGCCAGAAGGAAGGGGGATAGCTGCTTTATCGAGGGATGGGCGCGACGAATTACTAGAATTCGGTGACTCGGTGAAAATAGGGGATGAATCCTGCCTCCCTTTGAGAGAGGACATTGAAAATGTGCTTGAACTCGTGTGAGGGCGCGAAAGAGATGAATTATTGCGAGGGATGATGGGCGGAGAGACTGAAGAAGACGAGAGCCAATTAAATGATAAGCGGTTCAAAAGAGGGGGATTCGTTTGAGCGCGAGGTCTACGTTGCGGTTCATGCATGTGTACACAACCATGATCATGAACATGTTCCTCAGATCCAGCCACTACCTTAGACGTCGATAGCTCCGATAGTGAGGTGGGCGCTGAGTGGTCCAATTGGTCTGGCGGTCTGTCCTTGACAGGAGACATGTCGGTATCTCTTGGAGACCTTAGACTAGAGTTCGCAGAGTAGCTTCGCGGGAGACTTCGAGAATGGGGGCTTTTGGCTTCAGGACTTGATGAAGGAGAAGACGGAGTTACTGTGATGTTCATGTTAAACGGGGAAATGGGCTGGTGGATGGGAAGTTCAGATGACTGGGGTGTTTGAGGTTCAGGCGGTGCTAGATATAGTTGATGTTCCTGAGTGAGCTTTCTGCGTGTCCAAAACGATGCTCTCCTGGCAATACTTGACGTTGAAGATGTCGATGGTCGGGCTGAGATTATATTCCGTTCCTTTCCCTTCCCTTTCGTGTCGACATTGTTAGAGTGCGGCAACGTTGACCCAGAAAACGATAAACCCCTCGGACGTGTATAGTCTTCGAGTGGAGTGTCCGCTGAGGTTGTCTCCAACAAGAACATCGATTTGAGCCTCTGAGCGCTTTTAATTTTACGTAATACGGGCCCAGGAGTATGGAGAGGCGTTGGATGTATCCCTGTGGTATTGTTTGATAGAGAGTGAGATGGAGAGACGTGAGGAAAGACATGTGGGAGGCCGAGGCCGAGGGACGCACGGGCCAAAGCGGCAGCTGGTTGCAAGGTATCAACAGCTACGGATGAGGTGCGCGCATCGCTTGACAATAATGACGAAAAGGAATTTCCACTGGGCGATGTCTCATTGAGGTCTTTCCTTTGGTTCCTATGGGAAACATCTTCGTGTGGAGGCGTCGGAGGCAGATCCTTTTCAACCATTAAAAAGCTAGAGCGTGTGCTTGAGGGAATAATCCCATGTTCGTCAGCGCCGGCATGAGGGTCCGAGGTGCTTTCGCGGGGAGAACTCGCCGAAACAAATGGTCGCTTCCTCCAGAGCGGGAAGGAGAAGAAATGCGTTGTGGTTGTGGTTACGACCTCGGTGCGAGTGGTTGTGGTTTCAGCGATTATAATAGAAGGATTGGGATTGGGATCATATGGCGGTGGTGGTCGCTCTGGATTTGAGATGCGTGGTTCACGAGCAGTTTGGTTACTTGTCAGCGCACCTAATCGTCCCAGCATGAAAGCAGTGACTTGAAGGGCAGCTACCTGTGGATTCCGACGGACACACAAGGCTTTCTAGACAGGAACACACAGCGGCAGTAGTAAGAGAAAGATGAAAAGGGAACCTTTCGACATTCGTGACATAACCAATCAGAGCTTACGATCAATCTCAAGTAATTATACACAGAGTATACTCAAGTATCAATATACTGCCTGTGCCCTCCACTACCCTTGGTCTTTGCCTCTTTTCCTCTGTTTCTGGATCGCCTGTTTCTTTGCCTCCAGACCTGCTCGCTGCGCACGCAAAAAATATCAGCGTGTTTAATATAATCATGCTCAATTTGACCTTACTTCGGTTTCTCGCTTTTTCTGGCTGTACTTCATCTTCTCGTATAGTTTCTTTTGCTTGTTGCTCATCATCATCTTGTTCATATCCTGCTCCGTATCCTCGATCATTCCCTCGGGAGCTTTCTTCTTTGACGCCTTGCGTGATTTGCTGACCTCCTTCTCAAATGCACCAAAGTCTACACCTGCTGCTTCAGCCGCCAACTCCGCCGCCCTCAACGCAGCAGGGTCCTCAGAGGCCGCGGCAGCCTCAGCTGCGGCTTTAAGAGCAGCTTGTCCTGCTCCTTCCATTTCCATGTCCTCAGTATCCTCGATCTCCTCCTCACTTTCTTCGATCTGCTCTGCCACTTCACCACCGTCAGTGAGACCGACCGTCGGGTCATAAGCGCCCTCGTATTCGCCGAAGGGACTCAGATGCGGTGGGAGTGTTTTGCCTTGCGCATAAGGCTCCTCGAGGAGGATTTTACTAGCGTTGATGCAATCGACCACCCACTGCGGTTGCACATACTTTCTCCCCAGTCGCCGTTCTCGCTCCTCGCTTGTCTCGTTCTCTCTCATCACCATAGGTCGGTCGATGATAACATGGGTGATAGAGTCATCCGATTCTTCGACAGGAGATCCGCTTCCCGAAGAGGTGGGCCACCCTATCCGGCCACCAAATGATCGTACAAGGAACTCGAAGATTGGTCGAGAGGTTTCTCGAGAGAGATAGAAAGTGTAAGGAGTGAATAACGATGTGTTGATTGTTTGGGGCATATTACTGAGTGATTTCAGTGTCGGAAGGGAGGCTGAAGCTCGAGGATCGGATGTCGAAGCATGAACGACGAACTCCTCGTCAACATCCTCATTTATATCAGGGTCAGACATTTCCACGTCCGCGTCGACGGCTCCGGAGGTTGCGCTGATGCTTTTAATGGTTTGGCGGACATCTTTGCTGGAAATCTTCCGACCATCAATTTCAATTACTTTTGATTTTGTGAGTGTAGGTCCAGAGGGTCTTGTAACGTCCTGAAGACTGAATGCACCAACACCTGCTCCTCCTTCATCCTTTTTGGCGTCTAGGGGTGGTGGATAGATTAGACCAGCGTCCGTATAGAGCTTGAAGAAAACGAATCCCAGAAGTGTTTGATAGAGCTCGAGGAAGGTCAACATTACGCGCACGTCGACGTCTGCCGGGATCTAAAAATCATAAATGCAACATACCCCAGCAGTAAAAATCCGCTCACGTTTTGAGTAAACTGATAGGGCACGAGCCATGTTACCGTTTGATCCATGACTTCTGCCTGGTAGTAAACACCTTTTATGGATAAAAAGGACTTGCGCAAGGATCGCGAATGCATAACATATAACTGCCATTCAGCTGACAGGCGAGCGCAGTTTTCAACTAGTTCCGAGGAGACGCGAGTGTTGGAGGGGAGAGTTGCAAACAAAAATATCATGCAAAGAGCATCGTCTATGTCGCGCACGGCATCAATAAATGTGGGATATCTAAAATAATTCAGATCGAGAATTGAGAATGACAGGATGGATTGCTCACCGCTCCTTAATAATGTGATCCAAGCGATAAACGGGTTTGTTATCCTCCAGAGATTTTGCACTACTCCATTCTCCGCGACCGAGGGCACGAGAAAGTTTCTTGGCGAAGGCTTTATGTTCCCGCAATTTCTTCAGCACCGGTTCGTGAGCCAGATATGCGATATCTTTAGCATAATAAAACGAAGTCGGTGCAGAAGATCCCTTGTTGGCCTTCTTTTTACTCCGGGGCTCGCGAGGGAATATACCTGGGTCAAAGTCAAGATGGAAAACCAATAGATAGACGATGTACCGTACCTTTTAATATGCATAACCGCCTGAAGTCCGCTAAGGAGCATTGTAGTTTCTTGACAGCAGCGGAACGAGTAACGTAGTCTTTAGCAGCACCTGCCTTTCCCTTCTGCCTTAAACGACCCATTAGAATACGAAGATTTTTTTAAGCAGCTAAGATCGCTCCAAAAAGCTTTTATTTGGCTGAGACAAACAACCGATCTCAACTTGCCTTTGAACTGTGAAGATGAGGTGAGTACACAACGTTTTCTCTAAACATTTCCCTCTCTCAGATCATGCCTTGAGTCAATATGTTCATGTACCAAAATCTGAGTTGGATGAGGCTCAGCTGCGCCAGCTAGAAGAGCATGAAATCTCTCAGGGACCGTTGTCTGTCCTGCAACAGGCTGTCCGAAACCACGCTCAAGTCCTCATCTCCCTGCGCAATAACAGGAAATTACTCGCTCGCGTCAAGGCTTTTGATCGACACAGCAATATGGTCAGTCGTCTATTGGAGTCGATGTCTCAAGCTAACCATATGTTACGCAGGTTCTCGAGAATGTTAAAGAGGTACTGATCAGCGTCAGCGTCCATCACCTTCGCATGCTAAGTGAGGAATCTTAGATGTGGACAGAGATACCCAAAGGAAAGAACAAAAAGCCTGTGAACAAGGATCGCTATATCAGCAAAATGTTCCTACGGTACGTAGCAGTATTCTCTGCTTGGCCTAGACCAGGCTGACAGCGTTTCCTATGTATTCTCTAATGTAGGGGTGACTCTGTAATTCTCAGTGAGGATCCTCGTATTTTGGTTCAAGCCATAATCTAACTCCTCCATCAGTTCTACGTAATCAAGCATAAATGATCCCTAGAATTTGAAGCCTTCCATCAACGCCGCGTTGTTGGGAGATTGGCATTTCGCGACCTGCATCTATTGCGCATCCCATTGTTTATTGTGGTGAAGTGCGGATGCTTCGGTCGCGCACGACTGTATCGTCATCATGTGTGTATTTGTTCTGTACTTGAGGTTACAGCCTTCATCAATAAAATCTACTGCGTGATTCCTCCAATTGTGCTTCCTCGATCTCTTTGATGGCGTCAAAAATTCCTCCTAGCGCCACCCACCCAAAGCTTTCTGCGCCAAATGACTTCTCCGCTGCTATGGAGGCCTTCCAAGCCAACCAAGACCTCTCCAAATAATCCTCCAAAACATCGTCGCTGTCCCCTGCCAATTCCTCGCGTACGCCTCTGACAAGGACGTCAGTTCGGTCCCTAAGTTTGGCCATCATATCCTGTCTTAGTCTCGGTTGAGATGTTCTTTGCACGATGGTTCCTACAATCGCTTCTTCTTCAGTCAGAACCGCTGACCTTGAATATGAGAGGCTATGTGTGGCACAGGCATTTCCGAGCTCGGAAACGTATCTGTTGAAAATCCCTTGGATTTGATCGACAACTTCCTCCGACGCTTCTGCTTCGATATCGAGAAATTGCAAAACACGAAACTCTACAATTTCCTGTAGGAGATCGTGGGCGTCCCCTGCCACCGAGAGCTCATCCAATAAACCAGATAATTGGCCTATGTTTGGTTCGTTTCCTTTACCTTTGCCTTTCTTTTTCCCTTTTGATTTTACAGGACCCGGCTTCGAGGTTGTATCAGGGAGAGTAATATCCCGGAAGAGCCTGCCAATGGCACGATCGCTAGGATAGTACCTGCCTGAACTGGGATTGACAGTTTCTGGGGCATTCCAATCGGGCTTCATATTAGAGTGAAGTTTTGGTATTTTTTGAAGGGCAACTGGGTTTCCTGACTTGGGATAATCCACTGCATTACTGTGCAGGTCCGCTAGCATGAGGCAGTCTCGATCGAAAATCCCTTCGGTACTTTGGTCAGCCAATATAAGCCAATTTATCCCGACGATGCCCAATACCTTGAAATGAGAATGAGGAATGACTAGACAAAGAGAATGGAGCCACAAACATCACTGTTGATATATTCCATGACAAATTCTGCTACATCTTCCATAGTGCATGGGTGATCCACCAGTTTTTTCTGGACCGGTTCATAACTCGCCGGTTCGTAGGTTGTTGGTATTTTGAACTCGGGGTGGGTGTTTAGTGGGATCAGGTTATAGACGTCGCCATCAAGATCCCCTCCCCCTAGACACGAGGGAAGTGGTCGGGACCCTGTATTTAGGTTAGAAGCGAGCGGCGTATATGCTGTTCGCAGACGTACCGAGCACACTAAAGACGACTGTGTTGGGCAAAGGTTCCCTGGCAAAACACGATCCCTCCGGTGGTGGCCCGATGGCGTGAGCGATCTGAACATCACCTGGATGTATCGTAGGAGATCGCGAGATAAGGATAGGTCCTTCTAGATATTTCGCACCTCCATTCGTGGGTTTAATACAGGCGAAAATCTCGCCTTCTTGGAGGAACTTGTGCACATCGGCTACCCCAACAAGGGTCCATGCACCAGGGATTGGTATACGAGCCCGGTTCTTTAAAAGTCGTAGTATATGATGGATTGCGCACTCCATCATCTGGCGATAGAAAGGACCGGACATATTGTCGAGGCCCAGCTTCTGCAGGCTGAGCATCACAGAGGGAATCCGAAATGAGGCACCAAGGCCATGAATCTCGAACATACTCGCAGCTTGCGAGAGAGATTGGGTAGACTGCTCGGTTTCATGGACAGCCATGTCCTGAAATTCCTTGAAAACCTCGTACCTGACACCCAACCCTTCGAGAAGCATAATAAGGGGGCGATTTAAAAAGTATGGTCCCGGTTTGTCGAAGGCACGGGCGATTTCTATTTCTCGAGAATCTGGATCTTCGAATTTGGTCATCGAAGGACGCAAGCAGATTGCCCGCCCCCCCAATGTATAATCGACAGACAGCATTCCCTTCGATCCCTGAAATCGAATTTGAAAGGCGCGAGGGCGACCCTTGTTGTTGCGACCACGACGACGCTTGGATTTTAGCTCTCGTGATATTTCAAGGGCTAGATCTTTCGATATTGTACCGACGCCATCGGTGAAACAGTAATCACCAGAAGGTGTTTTGATATCTTCAATGGGGAAGATTTCTTCAACGTCTTCGATAGTGACCGAAGCGTCCGTCGCAGTAAAAGCCTGGGAGATCCTTGCACCATACCTCGCAGGGCAGAACGTGAGATCGGGGTCAAATTCTAAATGGTGAAAAGAGCCCAAGCTCTCGATGATAGCAGGTGCATCAATGTATCCACGCTGAGGGTCGCGGAAGGGTTTTACAAACCTACATAGGTCAGAAAGTTAATGATATGTAGTAGTTAAGACGTCAACCATTCACGCACCATACTGCATGTTCTTTTAGTGCCGATTGTGAATAGGCGAGAAAGCGGAATTCTCTATCTGCAATGCGAAGACCATTCAATAAAAATTGGCCAACGCGGTCGCGTATAAATGCTGGGCCATCAATGGCTCGGTCAAACCGATATTGCAGGCGGCCTTCTTCAACGAAGCTGACACGCAGAAATGATTCGTGGTTGTCCGAATGATACCGGCGGATAACACGATTAGAGCGCTCAAGGTGTGGGCCCGTCAAGCGCATACTTGTCGGCGTGATCTCGACATGGTAGGCATTATATAGACTACCGTCGGTGGGTTCCAGGGATACATTGGAATGGGCATCGAATTCCTTCTGTACTCTTGAAAAGCAATCCAGAAGACTTTGATCCTCTGCTTCAGGATCAGACCAGAATAACTGACGCGCCTGGGGCCCAAAATCCCGTAACATCGACGCTACGTACTGTTTTCCTTTTCCTTTAACAAGATCCACGATATGAGGTCTAAGAGAGAGCAGCTCCATCATATCGATTGATAGACTCCGTATGAGCGATACCAGCTGGAACGAGATGCACCAATTCAATCGCCGTAGCCAACGTTCCACCTGTTCCTGGACTGCAGATGAAAAAAGGCCACGACGCTCGACGTAGCACTCTATCGCCGTAATGCGATGAAATTGTGCTTGTCTTCCTATATCCCGAAATTTAGATAAATCCCGACGGGAGTGGCAAATGAGACGAATGGCGAGTGAGGTGTAAGGGGCTACTTCGGCATGATTTCCTATGGGTAGGGCGGAAAGTCGGGTGCGTGGAGTGGTTGGGGGGATGCTTTCGAGTTCAAAGGAAGGAGGTACCTCCAGAGTTAGGTAAATTATCGGCTGCCCCAATATACTTGTATGCGCTGATACCATGGTGATTCGGGAGAGTCGGATGGCAATAACAAGGATATCGGTTGGACGAGGTATCTTGATCCTGAGTTCCCGTTCATCTGTGTCTAAGGAAAGAAACCCTTTGCCATCGAGTGAGTGCTCCCACTCGATGGAGAATACACTGTCTCTGCAGTCCCATCCGAATTGAATGGCCGCAAGATAAACTTTGTCCTCTGATAGGGCCATTGCCCGTTCTATCTTCTGCTTTTCTGCAACCTTCGGGTCGACATAAGGTTGACGGGCGACTGTCTCAAGAACCTCCGTTCGAGCTTTGTTCTTACTCTTTGAGAATTTGATCTGTCGACGATCAACTATGCAGGCATAAATGGAAATGCCCTCTCCATACTCTTGCAAAAATTGGCGTCCGACTTCATCACTGGGTAATGTAAGGGTACCATGGCCAGCATTTCGATGTATGCGGTTTTTATCCCTGTGTAAGAAGACGCGAAAGTTGAGAGGCGATTGTGAGAATCGTGAATATCGTGGACCATGAAGAATTTGCGCTAATTCTGAAATGAGCTGGTCTTGGGTGACATTGAAGCTGATATTTCGCATAAAAACTTCCATAGTTGTAGGTGTAGTCCTGACGCAGGGCAGCTGGAAGGGAGGTTAGTGATCGATAGATAGGAGAGACCCGCAGCAGCTGAGGCAAACCTAATTGATAGCATAGGAGCTAGCGCTCGGGAAGATTTCCCGAGAGGGTAATTCCAGAGGCCGTGTTGAATGGATGCTGACAGAATACGGGATTGCTACACCCACGTGGGGCCTTAGCACAACGTCCTCAGGAGCATGCATATGCAGAAACAAAGCATCTCGTTTCGTCTCGAAGTATGCTGAAAGTAATCTTTATTTCACAATAATCTTTTCCTTATTTTGAGATTTTTAGATCACTTTCATCATAATTCAACTCGAAATAATCTGGCATGTTTCCTGGCAAGTGGTTGTTACTTGCACAAGTGAAGTTCCATACTAACTGGCAGCCGTAGTACTCTATATCATTTCTATATTTGGTCCTCAGTAAAACGATGATTTGTAAAAAATATGAACGACTGGTATGTACCTTGTGTATACATGACACTAAACAGATCTACGTGCGGAATATTTGCTTTATCTCCCTCCGGCCTAATTTTATCTTTTCCTCGATGACAGTCTGGTTGATAGTCAAATTACAACCAAGAAAGAGGAGCGCGGAGGACGTACCACATCGTTTATGTGCCGGTTCCGCTCGAATTCAGTTCGAATCCAAGCTACAGTTTCCCGTCTCGTCGCGGGGTCGGAAATCGCTGAGAAGGAAGGATTCTTGAGAGGCTGAGCACGATAGAAAAATAGAACGATACCTCTTGATGCACGAATGACATGGCGATATAAGTTAAAGACCTGTTGTTGGAGAATAAAATGTTTAAGAGTGAGGTTTGGCGAAGGAAGCATGCGGCACGGCCCAGATGGAAACGAGCGAAATTAACAATTTGTTATTTCAAGTCCCGAAGGTGGCTCTCTTCACAACCTCATTACATCCAACTACCCACAATTTCGAGCATGGCCGGACTTGAAACCGAATCTCTCTCAACCTCCGCAAAAAGTATTCCAGCCTGTCCTGGTGAAGGAGCAGCCACGTCACTTGCAAATGTCGACATTGTCGACCACGAAGCCAGTCCAACACCCAACCCTGAAAAATCATCACCTTCATTGGAACCCATGAAGATATATACTCGTTCCCAAATTCTCTTCCTGTCAAATTCTCCCTTAGTCCAGCTCCCACCAGGTATGCCTGACCTTAAGGATTGGTTTGGGTACGTTCAACCGATGTGTCGCTTTAACCGACCTTACATCCCCACTTTAAACAGGAGTGAGAATGAACAAAACACTTTCAAGAAAGAATCAGATTCAACACCCGGAAGTGCGAGAGAAAGAAGGTAGAGCTAGCTCCTCGCATCTATTGGACCGTGTGTTGCTCAACATTAACAATTATTGCACAGGTTCAGGCGCGATGCCGAGGATGGAGGTAATAACACATTATATATCACCAAGTCCTGTAACTGACATTCACAACAGAAACTCCCCCACGGCCATCCTTTCGTTCAGCTCTTTCTCAACCATCACAAATGGGTAATTTCAAACACCAGTCGTTGCGTGCTAGTGATCGTGACAGAGAGAGAGATCGTGATAGGGATACCGACAAGGACCGTGAAAGAGACATGAGAGATAAGGATGGACACGAAAGGCTTCGGCATGTGAGCACACGCCTGTTTCAGCTTGTAGTATGGTTTCTAAGTTCTCCCACTAGCTTTCTGATAAGTACGACCGGGACCGGCTGGCTCTACCAACTAGCACACGCAACAAGGAAAGAGATACCGCTCCTCATCTTAGTGCCGGTTCTACAAGTAGACTAGGTGCACAGGCCCAAGGCCCTCCGTGCTCTTCTCGTCGGGCGGACACACGAGATCCTGTGAAGAAGAAAGCAGGCGAGGCTAGCGAGGATTGGAGGAAAGGTAATAGCCTTGGCGACTGATCCCATACCTGTTACTGACCCAATTTCAAGGGGCAGACATTCGCTCTACTCGTGAAGAACGTGAGTATGCCCAAGTGGTCCTTTTTGGGCCATACACTAATACATCAATTCTAGGGGGCGAAAATGGACGCAAAGATCGTGACGAAGTGGCTAAATCTCGCGTCCGGGACTCTTCGAGGCCTCGACGGGACACCTCACCCTCTCGCCGTGACCGGGACGATTTCCGTCGCGATCGTGACCGGGATAGGGACTTGGATCGTGATACTGAGGAGGATCCTCGCCGATGGAGAGATGATGGAAAGCGCGATGAACGGATGGCAACAAGGAGAACTGACAGACATTCCGACCGCCTGAGAGATAGAGACTTACTGGATTCTGGGGACCGTCGTTGGGTGTCTGCTGACGACCGCGACGGCCGAGCGAAGCGTCCAGCGGGACGTGAAAGGAAGATTGAAGATGGAAAGGATCGAGAGGACCGCCGAGATAGGGAGAGGGAGAAGGAACCAGCGTGGATGGACACATATATTCCCCCGCCGTCAAATGGGACAGGGATTCTCGGTGGGAAGGCAGCGGGTGACGGGGAACTCGATGGAATTCAAGCTTGGAAGAAGGAGAGAAAGGAAAAGGAGATGAAAGATCAACCTGCACCAGTTTTAACGAAGGCACCTGCAACTCCAGACACCGCTCCGGCCGACAAACCTGAGGCCAATGGGAAGGCTCTCGACGAGATACAGCTGTTCAGGCTGTTGATGAAGAGGGAGGAAGAGAAGAAGAAAACCGATGTGCCAGACGGTGATGATATTGCTGCTAAATCTCCCTCGGTTAACCCTAAACCGTCGCACCAATCTCCTATTCCCGCCAGCGGTGTGTTCACATCCATTTTCATACTCTGACCAACTACTGAAATGTTGTAGAAGGTCTAGAACTTGGCCATTCTGTCAGTGCCGGTCGTTCAACCTCTACAACCCCGACGCCCAACTCTTTACTCTCCCTTCTTGGGTCCAAGGAACCTATCAGCTCTCTAGGTCCCCAAGAGGGCTCTCAGGATGCACCCAAGTCTTCATCCAATAGGTCGAATAATCCACCGTTTCAAGAACATATGCATCATGATTCTGTTGCTCCTCAATTTAACCCCCCTCCTGGATCCCGCTTGCTCGCCTTCGCACGTACACCTGCAGCCAATCCACGTTCTCAAAATGCAAGTAATGGCTCAACTGTTGCCCAGAATGGTGAGCATTTTCACATTTTTCATCCTTCAATGCTAATTGGACCGCAATAGGTTCGTTTTCAAATTTGGCTGGACCACATGGAGAGGTGGTTCAGCAAGTCTCTAAATCTGATGCCCTTCGATCAATGCCTGGGTTCTCACCATTTGAAGAACAGAGCCGTGCATCTCATGGTTTGGAAGACCCTAGAGAGACTGGCAATCATGCCATGTCTTCAGATACGCTTCGCCGAGCCATAACACACGGTTTCCCTACCCCAGAACATCCTCCATTCCACGACTCTTCAGACAACACTAATGGATACTCTGCCAGTAGAGGTAGTAGGTTCGCCAAGTTCTTTGATGCGAAAGGAAGGGAGAGTAGCCCTGCAACGTCCAAGCCTCATACGCCTGCTGGAATGGTGTCTTCATCGCCTGGCCCTGGTGGCCAAAGGCAGGACCATGGTTTCAATGCCACTCACGGAAGTGGTCCGGACTTGCGCGCTATGGATGAAATATATGCTATGCTAAGTAGTTCAGCCCAGGTATACTACATGTTGTCTCTTCTCAATTACCCATTACTCAAATCACTGCTGACAGGGTCCACGTGCGCCACATCATATGCCGAACGCAATACCCTTATCAAGCAATGGAACATTTGGACTTCAGGCACAGAATAATCTTCATCTGCTTCAGCAGCAGCAACTCCAGCAGCAGCAGTTACACGCTAACCGTCTCGAGCCCCTATACGAGAGCCGCCTGGATGACCGTAATTTCGTTCCAGATGGGATGGTTCCAGGCCTCCGTTCCGCTCCTCCTCCACGAAACCGCGAAAACCCTGGTATTTATCCCGACGATGACATACCTTTCAACCTTCAGCAGCGCATCCCTCCGCAACCGCAGCGTAACCTAGACCAAATGTATTCTGGCGGACTTCAGTCTATGTATGGTCAACAAGGCGGCCGCAACCCTGGAATCCCGTTGCAGCAAAACCATTATCGCGGCGGTCCATCACCCATCTCACACCAGCAAAACCACTTGACAAACCCCCAACAACAGCGCCTACCGCCAGGATTGGCGAACCTTGGTGGAAGACCACCTCACGAACCTTCACAGTTTATAGGCATGCCTGGCATGGCTCCTGCAGCTGGACTCCATGGTGCGCTGCATCTCAATGGGTCAAACCAGCAGCAACCATTCAACAACTTCGTGCCCGGGGGGAGTGTAGGCTACGGTACGGGGCCAATTCGGGGTCCTCACCAGCTACAAAATCCCGTATCCCATCTCCCAATCGGAGGTCTGGGACATCCAAACATTGACCTGCGTACCGCTAGCCAAAATCAACTTTTAGGCATGGGCGGTGTTGGGGCCCTGCGAGGCACAGGGGGCGGCTTCCCTGGTCTGCAGGGTCCTGGGGCTCAGCAATTACCACCGCTGCTCGCAATGCGTCAACAGCAGCAGCAGCAGCAATTGCCTCCGCACATGATGTCGCACCTCCTCCCTCCCCATATCCAACAGCAAGGGCCTAACTCCCAGCCTGCGCACGACCTCATGGCGCTTCTGATGGGTAATGCTCATCGAGAGTAGATTTCGTCTCAGGTTCCTCGAACTGTATCTTGTGCCCCTTTGACCTTCTTGATACTCCTCTGTGCTCCATTATGTGCCTGACATATACGTCGCAACTGTCAACGTCGCCACACTCATACTCATTCCATTTCACGTCTCCATACTTTCGTTTTCTTGTACAGGGTTCTACAACCATATCTAATTCATCATTGGTGCTCTCTGGACCCTTGTTCCCGTCAACATCGGGCCATAGTCGCCGTCAGAGTTAAGTCCTATATCCCCGTCAATATATCTCCTCCGTATGTCGCCCTCGAAGCCTCCCGGTTTTTGTCCGAAAATGCCGCTGGCTCCATCGTGATGTCAGTTTCAAGCGGCCAGCACAGTAACAGTTTGACCTTCGGCGCGGTGCTCTCATGTGATTTGTGTGATAGATGTGGATCGTGGAATATTCAACGTACACGTATCGCCAATCTCCTCAAAATTACTGCTGCAGGCCATCTGACTTCCAATTAGCCTCGGCCTGATATAATGACGTCATTGCGGAGAGTGGACGATACAAGAAGAGCTGAAACGTTGAAGCTTTGCAGGTTTTATTTAAATGAGATTAAGATTGAGTGAGGGAGGATCTGTCCTCCCGCAGATATCGGCCGTTCCTCAGTAAAGCGGCTAGCGATGTGCTTGCTGATCATCAGACTTTGAACTGCCGAAGAGATCCTTCAGAGCTTTGAAGGCTGTGGGTAGACTTTACGGCCGAGTGCGGAGCTAAGATGCATATGTACAAGCCTCTGTATTCACATGTTCTTACTCACTTACCACACCTCAATTTCACCTCGAGCGCGTAGAGTTAGAGTGGCGCCTACCGTGTAATCGTCGCGTAGTTCGTCATTTCGACGTTGAGTAATTTTTAGAATACTCAACAGCTGACCTTGAGTGCTTGCTGAGATTCTGCGTAAAGCCGTTCCTCGGCCAGGCTTCTCGCCTTTCTCTCGGGCCGCGGTTTCCATTCTCTACCAGCCATCGATTTTAGATTGAATCGGCAAAAATACAGATTCGTTGGAAATAAAGTGATTATGACCGAGGTCAGCTCTGGTCAGCTGGCCATCCGCTTGAGATCCTTGAGGCTCTGCAACCGCCCACAACAATATCCCGGCGTGCGTGAGACGAAAACCAACTCGTTGAAATTGTTTAAGCCGATCTGATGAATGGATAAAGCGGCCTCCACTGAGTATCGCTGTCTAAGCTGACAGTTGGTCGTTAACGAAAGTCCTGGGCAATCGGGCGCGCAATTTATAATCCTTCGCCGCGGCATGCGCAGTGTGTACTTCGCAGGAGGATCTGGATAAACAAAAAAAAACGGCGCTGCGTCCCTTGGTGATTAGTAGGCTGTACTACTTACGGTTCTTGCCATCAGTCGCGCGCGCTAAAGCCCAATCGATAGTAAAATCCAGCTGCAGCATCTCCCAGCGTAGGAACTCCGAACTTCGAAGACATCCTTAATCACACACACATGTCAAGAGACAGGGTTCTAGGTTCTTTCTGCCTATCCCATCTCGGGTTGGACGATAGGCGCGCAGCGTTTGTCTGAAGCGCTTGCGTTATATTCTAAGGCGCTGTGAGCGCCAATGCTCCGATGTTCCAATTTTTTGAGTTTCTCAATTGCAAGCAAGCCTTGTAAGACACTGACACGTCGAGAAATGCCGACAAGATGATTCGCGCAGCGCCGCCGGTGACTGTACCTGTCTGCGTGCCTGTCCCGGCAAGCGAATCGACGAGGTCGGCTAATTGATGGACCTTTATATTCGCACATGGGTTTTGTGACGTTCTATCGATTGAAGCAGTGACTTGCAGAATCACTTGTCCTTTTTATATCCCCGGGAGAACTCTCCGGTAGTTTGTAGATTGTGAAGTAAGTAGGTAGCGTCGTGGATGAACCATTGGCGTTTGTACGCAAGATGGCCTTCGTTTACGAGAAAGTTGTGTGGGTTTTGTACATGTACGGGCCGTCCTGAAGGCAGACTGTACGTGGGATCAAATATTAGGTATAATAATAATTATAGGGATGTTTACGAGTGATGGATAAGAAACTGAGGCGGCTGATGGGGAAGTGCTTGGAAATGGGATCTATGAACTGAGACATGGATAAGGCGTCGAAGGGATCCGAGACCAGGACAAGAGGAGACAAAGGAGCGTACATTCAGCAGGGAAACGAGCGAGCAATGGAGGGTTTATATAGGTCGAGGTGAGTGGAAGAGCGGCTGATTATGTAAGGAATCCAAGGCATGGAAGAGTGACGGAATCTTGACATGTTCTCTGCCTGCAGGCAGGGAACGTGGTGGATTGAATCAAAACAGGGATTGAATATTTATCTGAACCTGGATGGCAGTATTAGAGCGGCGTAAGCGAACCACGCTTTGAACACATTGTCCGTCGTTCTCCGACCTTGAAAAGTGTTGTGTTGGACAACTGACACCAATTTTTTGCTCTCTCCCTCCTCTTCGGCCTCCCAGTTACACACCCCCGCCCGAGTCTGAGGCTTTATCACCTCCAGCTCTCCAGCTCTTCAGCACCTACGCTCGGTTCACTTTGAGCGTCGCAGCTTTCGTGGCGATAAACTCGTTGGTCGTGCTCACTACAGTCACTCTTTTACACCCTTCGGTCGCTCTTCAAAGTAATTCGCCCCTAATATAATCCCTATCCCCGGCCCCACTGACAATCGTTTGATTCCTGTGAGTGCTGGATGTATTGCATGGAGTCGATTGTGTCTGACGATATGCTGCAGAGCAGATTTTGTGCAACCGTGTCCCTGTGAGTCTACGTCATGAATTGCTGGTCGTCGGAAAACGTGGGGGCGTGGGAGACGGTGGCAGTTAGTTGTGGGAATCGATAGTGACTTGCAGCATGGCTTCGTGATGGTAACCTACTCCGGCAGTCCCCATTTCATCCAACTTTTTATATTCCTGCCTTTGCGCCTTGTCTCCCTCCAATGCCGTCGTCCGCTTCTCGGACTTGACTGGCTTCTTCCCCTCTCTTGCATCTCTGCCCTGCGCAGCTCACGAATCTCGACGCTGACGAATTACTCTCCTTTGCTAGCCGTGTGTATCCTTTGCACACCCCACCCGATCTAGACTTGCCCACCGTTGTGTGAGCTGCACCGTTCGTAAGTGTCTGATATTTTTTTGTTTCGATCTGTTTCCGCCTTCTTCTGTCCAAACCTTATCTTTACGCAACCCACCATTATGGTTTCCCTCGAGTCGACACCTGTTGCTCACGTTCGTTCTCCCAGCTACAAGTCGATTCCCTCGTCAGCATCCATCCAGTCAGACATGAAAGACGTCTCCACTGCATCGCTCAGACACTCTCGCAATTCCCTCGTCTATCCCAAGAAGCGTCCCTCCCCCCATGGCGTCTCCAAGTCCCACAAATCTCCCGCCCACCCTGCAAATGCTCCTCTTCGAAAAAATCCTTATTCCGCAAAATCCGCTCTTCTCCAGCAACGCCAACGCGAAGCTCAGATTCTCGCCTTGCGCCGAGAAGGTGTTTTTTTGGAGGAAGAGTATCGTCAAGACATTCAATACTATATGCATGACATGGAGGCACGCCCTTTTCTCCTTCCATGTTTATTGCTCTGCTAATCGCCCAAACAGCGCTTTACAATGTCATCTGCCCAGTCAATGGATCAACAACCCGAGATTCGATGGCACATGCGCCCTTGTCTCGTTGACTTCCTCGTCGAGATCCACTTTACCTTCCGTTTGCGTCCCGAAACTCTCTACCTTACCCTCAACATCATCGACCGCTACGTCTCTCGCCGCATCGTCTATATCAAGCATTATCAACTCGTTGGCTGTGCTGCCCTATGGATTGCTGCAAAGTTCGAGGATGCCAAGGAGCGCGTTCCTACCGTTCAAGACCTTGCCCAGATCTGCCGTGATACATACGAGGAGTCTGCCTTCATCCAGATGGAGGGTCATGTTCTCTCCACCATTCAATGGACTCTTGGTCACCCGACTGCTGAGGCCTGGCTTAGACTCATGTGCTGCGGTCCTATCATGGAGGAGCCCAAGGTTCAACATGTCGCCCGCTTCTTGATGGAAATTACCCTCTTCTATCGCGAGTTCATTATGTACCCTCCTTCCTCCATTGCCTTGGCGGCACTCACCCTTGCGCGTTTCCTTTGTGGGAAACCGCGCCGTGCTTGGGAAGAGACGGAGGAATGTCTGGAGGTTGTCGAGCACCTTGATATTCGTTTGTCGAAGCATGTCAATGATCTTTCGGAGACGCTCGTCAAAAAATATTCGTATGCGTTCTACTCCAAGGCGGCAACTTTCGTCGTCCAGTACTACCTCCAGGGTGGTCACTTCGTCCGCAATACCCTTCCCTGTCTCCCTGTGACTCCTAAACGCACATCTGCATCAACTGTTAGCACCCCGAATAGCTGTTCGACGTCTGTATCCGACTTATCCGATGACATGCCTCTCACACCCACAACGCCGTCGTTCGATAGCGACCCCTTCTCGGGTGCCTACTCGTCCGACGATAAGGAGAATATGTCATCGTCGTTTGAGCCCGTATTGAATAAGCATCGTGTCGAAACTCCTCCGGATCAATTCCTTCCTCACGACTTTGTTGCATTCGGCCGCCCTGCTCTCCACAACATTAACAATGTCTCTCCACGAGTACCGTTAGTGTCATAGCAGTCCTATCATCCTGTACTTGGTTCTGCCCATCCACTTTGTTATAAAACGCCAGCAATCTGCAAAATGTAATACCACGTCTCACCCGACACCCTCGCACAATATCTGTTTCTCCAACTCAATCAACCATGCATTTCCCCTCGCAATTGTCTCAATTTCACTTCATCATCCGCACCCACTATCCTAACATGGCAGGCGCACAACCTATTCGAGGGCTAAAACGAGCAACATTGGCTAGGGAGGAGCCTGGTCTCTTGCTATTCGTCGAGAACGCGTGGGGTATGTAAGAATCCACGGACAGTTTACTTTCTCTGCCTATTCCCCATCCCATCGCTCGCCTTTCTTCAAGGAAGCCAAACCTCGTGGCCCCCCTCCTGTCGTCTCCGGTCGTATACAGTAACCCTTCCACGACCTTACACTCATTCCTGTCTATTTGTTCTCTATGCAATCAATCATCCACCATCATTCCCCCTCCTTTCATTCTACAAGTATCAATACACTCCACCGCACGTCCGTTGTTTCTTCTACAGTATATTTTATTCTTCATTTTATCCACCCGCCCTTACGGACCATCCTGGCACATCATGTCAGTCCCATATATTTTTTGGTCCCTGCCGTTATCGTTACAGCATCCCCACGCGTCGTGAGGGCATTCTACTTCACTTGCACATTATTGTCCTTTATTCCATTCCGTTAACACGCCTCCTCTCCTTTGCCATCCCACCATCGCACCGCTTCGAAGCCTGAAGGGCTTCTCCACACTGGCACCCCTTGCCCCTCTGGGCCACACATCTGTCTATACAGTGATCAATATCAATTCCTGAATTGCATCTTCTGGAATCTGACCGACATCTCGCACTTAGACGGGTCTTGGGCGGCTCCGACTTGGGTCCGATAACAAGTATGGTTACGATTGAAATTTTAACTGGGCAACATTTCTACAATCCTGAATCGTGCATGTAGATTTCACGGACCCGGGGGCCTCAAGAAGATCGGTCAGTGTCACTGGACACCGTCCTTAATACGACGAGATTGATCATGACATGTAATGCATAATTCGTGCCATCAAATTCAAGGTACGAGTCTGTCGTGACTCGTACCCGTAAAGCATCGTGAAGCACAGTACACATCCCGGCGCCGCTACTTGAGCCTTCGACTCCACAGTTATGCTCCTCGTACCAGGCCGCCGATTTTCCACACCGAGATTAAACATTGGCGTAATCTTGCTATTACATTTTACGTTTATTTTTGTGCCTACATCAGAACTTCGTCGTATTAAGTATACCCTCTAGTGGGCTGTGCACCGTATCCATAGGGGCGCAACATCTCGTCACCCTCCCTAAATTGTCAATTTCGAGATCGGTATATCCGAAACATGGCAAGAGCATATTGCTTGCATATGAGTACGGCACGCGCGCGCAAGCGCTCCCACTCCGCTGAAGATCCCTTTCGCTAGATCTTCATCGTATTCAAGTCTTGTGACGGTCCAGTATCAAGGTCCTTGATTTGCACAAGACATGATAAAAATACATCTTTCGGCCCCCCTTGATACCAATGAATACAAATGCAGGTATATGTCATACGCAGCTTTTAGATTTTCCAGACGTTTACTCTAGAATCCAGCTCTCGCCGTCCTGCGTGATACACACAGCGCGCTTCTCATCCAAACTGATCCTGCCCGCGTTCAGGATGGCTGTGGTCAACACCGTGTTCGCGATGGTAGGGAGCCCATGTGCGTCGAAGTCACTGGGCTTCGAGACGCCAGCATTGACGCTGCGGGCGGCGTCGATGAACTTCTCGATAGAGATGTAGCCGTAGCCGCGCTGGCCATCAAAATGGCCGCTCTCGGACGGGGAATACTTCATGCTGTAGGTAAGAGGTGTGTGAGTCCGTGGAATTCTCCTGCGCGGCTCCAATTACACGCGGCACTTAGGGGCGGTACGCACTAGAAGGGGTTGTACCACGTCTTGCCGGTATCGTCAACAGTGACGTCGTACCCACGGTGCGCCTGGTCAACGTTGATGTCACCCTGCGAAGAGAAGGTTAGGCATTGCCCACAATCTCCGCAACGGGGCCCGCGGTGCGTACCTTCTCTCCCATGTAATACCAGTGTTGAGCAGAGTGCACTCCGGCTTTTAAGGGCGCAGTCCAGCTGGCAGTGTACACAGCGGTACCCCTGTGTTTGGGGCTCTTGATGGACTGCCAATCGACGAGGAGAGTGATGGTATCCTCAGTCTGTGGGACACAATTATAGGGCTCGCTCGTCGCGATGCCCGTCGCAGCGCTGGCGACGACACGGGTGGGAACAGCAATGTCCTGGAGGATCCAGCAGCAGATATCAATATGGTGCGAGGAGAGGTAGTAGCTGATATCGGAGTCCTTGCCGGCCCATGCGCGGAAAGTCTCCAGTTGACTCTTGGGTTGACTCATCCAAGCGTTGAAGAAGTTGAACTCGCCGAGAGTCTGTGCCCGTGCCTTGGCGTCACTGTAAACCGGGTCGAAGCTGATACCAAAATATGTGAGGGGGTCAATCTCGTATGTGGCGCAAATTCATTATACCGTTTATGGTGCTCGACAAAGCAGACGACATTGTTCTTCTTCGCTGCGGCGATGAGTTCGTTATGATGAGAGAGAAGCTGAGTCGCAGGCTTGGTGACAAGGACGTGAATACCGCGCTCGATAGCATACATGGCGATAGGATGGTGGGTACCTGTGCCACAAGTTCGATATAATATTATGACAATGTGCCTCTGTGTGCGACTCACTGTCTGGGGTGAAGATGATGACTGCCTCTCCAGGGGACATCTTGTCAATGGCAGTCTTGTCTATGAATCCCTGTCACAACCTTGATGTTCCCCCAGAAGTGTAGGCGACTTACAAGCTTCCGGGTCAACTTTTCCTTGCTCAGGAAACTCGTCGAATCTGATACCTAGTTAACGAGCGGGCACGACATATAATTGAGGAAGACGAACGAGAGATCCATATCCTTGTAGGCACCTCCAATATTCTCTGCAAGGTGCTTGCGGATGGCGGGGAATTTGCCTCCATTCACGCCGACCATTCCAAGTTTGTCGACCTAAGAAATCCAAGTTCTTAGCGTCATATTTTTGCGAAAAAAAAATGAACTTCATACCTTTCCTAGGCGTCGAAGATCGAATAATGTGAGACCGACAACCTTTTAGTAACTCAGTGATGAGGAAACGTAGGATTTGCTGTAAGACGTACACCGATCTATTTTAATTAAAAAATCCAAGTCAGTCAATAGCAACTGTTGCGCGATAATCGGGCGTACCTTCTTATCGGATTTCGATGCACCGGTACCAACCCATCCAGTGGTGTACTCCCCCTGAATTCATAGTGAGAATTGACCTTTCCAGGTATTCAGAAACTTCTTACAGTACCACCTGGAGCGACATGTGAGGTTATGCAACATATTGCACGATCGACAACTTACACATCAAAACGTTAACCTTTGCAAGCTCGGAGGACATTTTGAAATTAGAAATGCGGGGGATATGGGGGAAGGAAGAAAAACTGAGGATGGCGAAGGATGTATCCGACCTTTAAAGTGAGAACCGGTCCGTTGGACCGGGGACCGGGCCTCGGTTTATCCGCTCGGGGTGGATATGAAATAGGACAAGTGCCCCAGGAAGCCCAAAGCTGGAACACGAATATTAACAACTACGGGAATCGGACCGCTGAGGACTCGGCAACATCTCACCAAGTAGGTCACTATCTGATGGGTTGAGATGCTCCATATGTTGTTCATACTGTCTCACCTAGAGGCTAACCAGGCGTAGCTCTGAAATCACAGAAAGTAGAAAAAAACCAGTTTGGACCCGCGCGCTAGTGTCATGATATACATCTTACAGGATTTAGCAAGGATCTCCGGCGTCGCACTCTCCGTTTCTATTGATCGAGGATAATTCGAGATGGTGCTCTGTTTTGCCCTTGCAAGTGAGACTACACCTTGCAAGGTCGAGCCACGAACTGTCAAGCAAAAAAAAAACCTGACTTCTGAATGTACAGCCACCAGGTACAACGCCACATGGGAAACACATGACGTCAACGTGTCTTGACCTTACTATTGTTCTGTTCAATGCGGACTCGGACTTGTCTCTTGCCGCCATGCTACAGAGATCCCCTAGTCCGACCGATTCTCCTTCCTTTGTACCAAGGAAGGAGTTCATTCGAGAGGCAAAGCCTACTCCAAACTCATTTGGTCTCGTCGCCATTTCCAGCTCCAACCTTGTTCGCCTCTATTCATTTTCCCCTTCTGTCGTCTCCACCATTCGCAATCTCCTAGAAAGATACCATATACTCTCCGCATTTCGAGAAGATATACAACAGAACCTCTGCGAATTCTGTTTGGACAGTAAACCGTGGTCAAGTCCCAAGAGCGTCAAGGCAGAGAAGCTCCTTATCGATATTTTTACCATCATATACCAGTGTGGATACACCTATCTCTCCAATCTCGACTACGGGCGTGAGAGCGATGATCGCCTCGCAATGGCTTTCTCAAAGCCCGCCTCTTCAGTCCCTGCCTCTCGTTCGGATACCCCTCTTCTGAACAGCGCTCCTATACATGAAAGCGACGGCAGTATCTCTTTCGACAAGCCCAGAAGAGTGCCTTTCGCACTATCCTTTGTTTCCCCCACCTTGATGCGTGTTATTGCCCCACCCCTTCATTTGACCCCGGCTATCCTTCAGGCCGTGCGTGCATCCTGGCCGCGGGGTGTTGTCTCAGAAAAGAAGGTTGGCGATAACTCGTTTGAATTCAAGCTCAAGGGCTACAAATGTATGTCATCTATGATTTAACTGAACGGTGATGACCTATGCTCTTCCAGGGTTTCAGCAGGATACTTTTGCAACTGACTCTCTTATTCATATCCTGGCACTTTTGTCGTCCCTCGATGCACAGGCGTTCACACTTCTATCGTCGATTTCCTTGACCAATCGCTCTCGAGTGAAAGATCTATGGGTCTTCACGGGTCCAGGCTCTAATTTTAACGACGATCTTCTGCGTCAGGATTCAGCTGTACCATCTGCACTGAATAGCTCAAATGGAGACATCATGCGGCGCGCTGACTTCTCCCATTTACACCAGCCTGCCACTCCTATTGCTTCTTACAATCAACATAGGAGAGCTGCAACTGAAGGCAATGCACCTGCATCCTTGCCGCTTACTTCCCAACATGTTCGCGCGGTCACTGATGAGGGAACGGGGTTTCATGTCACGCACGGGTATCGCACAGAGCCACAGTTTGACGATTCTCCTGTCCCTGGCCCATCTTTGCTTCGAAAGCCTGCACCGCGTGCACAGGTGCCCGTTTCTGTCCACGAAGTGGATCACCCCACAATGGAGGCAATACGCGCAAACCTTCCAAGCACGATCTCAAGTGGCATTGAGGACATGACCGGCGTAGGTGCGACTGGCTTTTCATCCTTCTATTCAGGAACCCCGGTGCATGCGTCGAGAACTACATTATCTCACAGTCGATCCGAAACACCTCCTGGAAATAGACCTCGAACCCCCCTCGCTCCAGTGACTACTCGTCCACAGACGCCGCCTCTTGTAGCTACTAACAACACAGCCAGTTCCTCTTCCCAATCTCCACCAGCACCTGTACATCAAGACTCTGTGGGTTCGCAACTCCTGGGCCCCGGCGTGTTCCGAGATTCCGCGTTCTCCTCTAATACGGACACTATCTACGACGTCCCCATCAAATGGTCGGGCATGGAAAAAGCTGTCGGTCCTATCCAACATCCAAAACCAGACCATGAGGGCAGATCGCGTCCTCCGAACAAGAGAGAGTCCTCCATGGGCCCTATACTTCCTGGCGGCTGGCAATCATCTCCTATCGAAGAGAAAGCTGAAGAAACCACGATTTCTCAAAACCCTGACAGCCCGACGTCAGATAGTCACAATGGAAGCGCTCCGAAAACACCTATACATGAGGTTACCTCACGCGCCACCCCAGAACTAACACGTCCGGATATGTACATGAGGAAGAGTGAGGCAGCTGTTGTTGGGATGATTTCAGACACATCGTCGCCTGCCTTGCCTGCGAGGCGGAAGGTCAGCAGGGCAGATACTCCGAATTTCTTGCCGAACGCGCAAGGCTGGGTTCTTGTCAATGTTGAAGGAACCGCTGGTCTTCCGCAACCTGCGTCCAACGCGTCGCAACCCGCCGCATCAGGTTCAGAAGCCAAGTTGGCACCTACGGAGGCGAAAGCTATCGCTATTATGGACGCAGTAGATTCCAGAAACAGATCCAAGACGAATGCACAAGATGTGACGCTGACGCCCAAGAAACGGTTTTTCGGTCTTGGGAGGAAGAATTCGGTCAGGGTTTCATTTAAATTTTGTAATTTTACGGATATTAATTTCCTCTACCTCAGAAAAAAATCTTGCCGCCTCAGACAAACGAATCGGAGCTGACGCCTTCTTCATCTAAGGAGACCTCTAAAGGTTCATCTTTAACAAAGTCGCGTTCTGGGCTTCGTGACAAGCTTCGCCTCATAGGTACACCCGAAGCCTCAAGAAATGAGAGCAAACGTCGTAGTCTCGATTGAATACAGTCAATCATGAATGGACCTTTTATTGACTTTCAAGTCACACGGACATCATCGGACATTTTTTGATATGCTTGACGACTAATATTCTTACGTGCTGCTCCATATGAATATCCCCGTTTTCGCTGCACGCTTCGGTTATTAACTTTTTCGGAATACATTGTACTATCGACTGTACCTGCCACATTGAATACTACTATCCATTTACGTACAAACATGCTAATCCACACACAAGGCGTTAATTTCTATCCATTACTTTAGACTATCTATAGCCTCAATCGGATTTTGATGTGTTAACACGTCGAAAACGCGACGTTGAGGCCGCTAGTCAATTTTCTCCAGCGCGTCACGATCACGTGTATGCACACGTGAGGGCAGAGTCACACCTGAGAGCAAAACGAGGAAATCAAGATGCTGGAGGGACGGAATAAGGAGGCTGATGGACAGCCACGCAGAAATGCAACTCTCCTGTAAAAACATAGGCGCATGGATAGCTGGATCGGAGGAAACGGGGCGAAAGCAGGCATCAGTAAGACATTGGTTTACACAGGTCTCGAGTCCGAATCCAAGCGCCTGTTTGAGAAGACATGTGCCGGGCAGGCGAGCTGACGGAGGAGCAGGATGGAATAGCACTGGCGGACATAGCTGCTGGGCATTTTCGATGACAGTGTGCAGCGAGGCAGAGGACGCGAAGAGCAAGGGAGAGTGCGAAACGGCGGGGAGAGACGACGGAGACAACACTGTATGCACTCACTCACCCTCCACCAGCCACCTGTCCCTTTCTTTGCCGCTTCCGCATCAGCACCCTCCCTCTTTGCTTCCCACCACCACCCTCCATCCTCCGTCTCCCGTTTCCTTCCCTCCTCCCCCTCAACTCCTCCCCCCCTCTCTTCTCCCCTACATCCTTCAATTTATTCCCTACTGCCGCCTTTTTGTAACATAATAACCAACTTTTATCCCCGTGTATCCTCCCAGCAACATGCCCACCTGTCGCCGCAAGAGAGTCGTCCTTACAGAACCCTCAACTGCTCTACTCCATGCCGCAAGGTCAGATCCCACCAGGGAGGTATTCTATCTTAAAGAAACTGGAGAAATCTTCGAGACATACGAGTATGTGCTGCGCCCCAAAACCGCCTGACCATCTTGAGCTGACGCTTATACTCTACTAGAGCCTATGCTGCCCGCATGTCCTTCTACCGCCTAAAACAATTCCAGTGTGAGGTTACCGGCAAGAGCGGTCTCGACTACTTCCAGGCTGTGGACAGCGAGAAACAAGAGGCGCGCACAATGCATCACAGGTTTTCCGAACCACTTAAGCCCGCTGTGCTCAAGGCCGTTCAGTGGCGTATGTCCTATCGTAGCAATCGACGTGTTTGTTCGTGCAATAACGCCTATTTTCTTTGCAGAGGTTATGGGGCGCCTTGACCATCTTGTCGAGGCCGTATATGAACGTTTCAAGGACCGATACTTCAAGGGGGAGAGTGCGTATACACACACTCATGCATTTTGCTACCTTGCATACTCATCGCGTGTAATCATTTTTAGGAGTCGTCGTTGATTTATCAGGCACCAAGTAGGACCCAAGTTGTCCTTTTACCTCAGCCTACCCTAACACGTCTGCCAGATATTATGCTGTGGTAGAGAGAGTATATCCACCCAAGTATAGCTCTGATATGGGCGCGCGCGACGCGCACAAAGAGTCATCTTCGTCTTCAACTTCAACACTTGAGGATGATGTACCACATATCATTGGTGGAGACCTCAAGATTCCCACTAAAGACGCGCTCGCGCAGGATAGTCCTAATCTATATTTCTACTGGGTTCATATTCTCGAATTGGAAAAGGACAAAAGCCACGAGAAAAAGCAAGCCACACCGAAAAATGCCGACAAGGATGGCAAGGTCGGTAGCCTTATGGAAGTTCAGTGTGGGATGATGAGGTATGGAACACATCCACATTCATATCGACTGGTCTAAATTATGTCCTTGAACCAATATTCAGCCGTGATCGCCTCTCGTTCTCTAAATCTATTCTCCGTCGATTCATCCGTGACTGTGTAGATCGCGAAGCCGCTGTGGCATCTCCATGGACTGTTAAGCCCGCCATCGCGAAGCGGTATGGTTTGGAGTCCATCATGCCAGAAGAAACGCGCAAGGGCGTTGAAAGTATTAAGAAAGGCGAAATTGACAAGCGGAAAAAGGTCTGGGAGGACAAGGAGGGCCCACCAACAAAAAAGCAGAAGAAGATGACACCTGCACAGGAGGAACGAGGTATAATGTCTTCAACCTTCTTTCTCACCCGACAACCAATACTGACTATCTTTTTAGCCGAAAAGCGTGAACGGGAAGCTCGTGAAAAACTTGAAAAGCAAAAGCATGCTAAAGAGGAAGCAGAGCGTTTAGCTGCTGAGAAGAAGAAAAAGAAACCAGTCCGCTATCCAACTGAAGACCTAGATGTTCGATTGGCAGAAAAAGACAAAAAGGCAGGTATGAAGGTTCAAAGGCCCTTGGCTAGTCGCGATGTTCCTTTCAACGATACACCCGGAACATTCGAGGCCTTTTTGTTAGGTTGGAATTTTCTGGTTGTCTATGGGTTAGTAATTTCCATCCTTCTGGCACGCTTGTTTTGATTTTATGTCCTTCAGTCAACCATTGCACCTATCCAGTTTTACCTTGGACGAATTCGAACACGCTATTCGTCACTCTGCCGCAGATCCGCCCTGTGCTCTTCTTGCCGAAGTTCATTCTACGCTCATTTACAACCTGCGAACCGTTCCTTTCCAGCGCCACAGCGCTCTTGTGTCCTTGATGCGCGTACACGATGAGTTGGTTAAACAACAAGATGACTCAGAGGACATCTTTCTTGGTATACCTTTTGAGGAACTGACAGCCGCAATGGCTGATGTCGGCAACAACTGGGAACGTGTACCACTGAGGCATACAGAGGGACGCGAAGGTTGGGAGGATGCTCTCGTCGGGTGCTTAAAAGATGTTTGTGTTTGTGGTATTTGTTTATTGCGGCACTTGCTTATTCGACTCTTCTGCTAGCACGCCACAGTCACTAATTTCCCCCGACTTCGAGAGGTCCTGACACGTCTACTATTCGCCCCTGAACCTTCCGCCGAATCTCCCTCCTCATCAAGCTCCAGAGTTTCAACGCCAATTTCCTCTTCCCTTGTTCAACGATCTATTCCAGCGGAGCGCTACTATGCACTGCCTCCTCAAGACAAGATTGCTATCTTATCCTTTATGTGTAACATGGCTATCTCAAGTAAATCTATCCATGCACACATGGAATCGTGCGAGGAACAGTTGACTGCCCTACGAAAGGAGAAGATCGACGTCAATCGCATGAAGAAGCAATAGTAAGCCATTTACCCCACGTGTGGTTGGAGAACTCGAGCCTAATTATCCATTGATGCAGCATTGAGGAAATGAGTGCACTGAAAGAAGAATCCAAGGAAGACCCCGCAGCCGTAAAGAACGGGATCGACCAGGACGTGGTGATGGCAGATTTGAGCGACCTCTCTGACGCATCCGAGGGCGGGTCCGAAACGCCATGGACGTCAAATGGCAAGAAAAACTCTGCTCGCCAGAAAGAGCTTCGCCTGAAGGCCGCGACCACTGCCCATGCCAAACAACGAGAAGCCGCGCGTGCGAAGCAGGCATCCATAAAACAGGCTCTTTCTGATCATCGCCGGTTAGACGAGGAGGTAAACAAGCTCGAACGGCGTCTGGAGGGCATCGAACGCGAATTCAGGAAGTTGCTCGGCTCGGTGCGGGTGAAGCCTCTCGGCAGGGACAGGTTCTACAATCGCATTTGGTGGTTCGATGGCATGGGGTCGGCCTCGTTGGTGGGTAGTGGGGGTGTTGCACAGTACGGCACAGGAAGGTTGTTCATTCAGGGGCCAAGCGAGTTTGACATGGATCTCCTAGAGCAGAGGAAGAACGAGGATATTGATGGACGGAGAAGAGAAGAGGAAGGTGAATCTGGGGTGTTGGGATCTAGTGAATGGGCAGTTTATTCGGACTTGGAAGAGGTTAGTCACTTTTATTTTCATGAGATAAATGAGTGCAGGCTAAGTCTTATGTTCACAGCTCGATGAATTTGTTGCATGGCTCAACACCAAGGGTCACAGAGAGGTCGCTCTGAAGACCGCGTTGACGAGGTGGTGGACACACATTACGGCAGGGATTCGCCGTCGCATCGCGGTATGTTTTTAATAAACATTCAACGTTAGGTGGCGTCCTGAACTTTTTTGGAGGATTTAAACGTCAACGCACGCCTTCCAGAAGCTAGGCGTAGTGCCCGAACGAAAAGTGGTTACGATATCACTCGTGAACCGTACATGACGTGGACGAACCGTCGGGCAGTCGCTTCATCTTGAAGTGTCAGATTTGTGTTCCAGTTCCCCTTCCCCTCTATTACACAGCACTGTTAAATAATACTTGCGATATCTCCATCATCTTCGTCTTGTGCATAGTAATACCCAGATGTTTTAAACACTGTGAAACTAATCTAGCTTATTCTTGTCGTGTAGAATGCTTAGAGTCAATGAGCCAGTGCACACTATTCGAGGTACACGATGAAACTATCACCATGTATTCTATAGGTACATACATATTTATGGATAAGGTCTACATAGGACATACGAATTACATAGCGATATGGATAGCGAATGATATGGTATCAAAGTCCAAGATATACAATAGCCTCACTGAAAAATCAGTGAGCGTCGGTATAATGTGCGTCGGGAATCAAGAAAGTAAACTAACAACCCTTACTGGTCCCACCTTCTCATCTTGATTTCCCATAAACCGTTGCGCGACTTGGCCAATCCTTCGAAAAAAACTCTTCCCCTCAAAAAGTCCACCCTCTTGACGCCCTGCCCAATCTCCGCTGGGTTTCCTCCCGCACGAACCTCAAATTCGCGATTCATCTTCTCCCGGATAGAATCGTCAAGTTCCTCGTTGAACCAGTGCCGGGCCTGGATGGGCACATCGAGTTGCATAAATAGCTGCCGAATGACGTCATGAATAGTGATGCCATTCTCGTGGTAGGCCGTTATGTCAATGTACCAAGGCAGGAGGGGATGAAACAAGCGCATGTCTTGAGCCGCAGGCTGTGTGGCAAGCTGTGCGAGATCCAGGTGATTGTGGACACGACCAGCCTGCAAGATTTGAGGGAACTCGAGCGTTAGATTAGGCTCGTATCGTATGTCGACAAATACGGGCGGGAGGTTCGCTTTGTAGGCAAGATAAGGGTGGAGAGTCCGCTTTTGCGGGTCGTTGTATGCTGTATTGGACTTGAGTGAACAAAGTACGCACCATAGTGGGAGATGCAAAGATACTGACCAACAACATCCGAGCGCCGGCGGGCAACTCTTGGAATGAATGACGCCAGACCTGCTCGAGGGTCATAGTCGGGCCTCCAGTCCCGAGGGCGCCTAGCAAGATTCTGCGAAGTATACTCTTCTGCCTGGAGTTGCTGCTCGAGCGAGAAGGGCTTCAAATTTGAGCTGGTAGTCCGACTTCGCCGTGGGGTGGTCGTATGTTTCAGACCGAAGCCACCGACAAAGCCCGGGGCTGCATGCTCACGCGATGGAGTTCTCTGCATGTCCGCTACTGGGTATCCGTTCTTGTTACTCGCCCAAGGCCCACCTGGACTACCAGCAGGACCAAAAGCTGGATGATGGGATGGATCCCCTCCCCCATTGGACCACGGGCTTGCCCCTGGGGGGTGGCCCAGTGCCGATTCCTGGGTAGGCGGTGTAGAGTGGTGTTGCGGGACGTAGGAAAAGTTCTGGGCAGGTACGTTCGCGCTGGGTGGTGTCGCAAGACCCCACGATTGAGCAGGACTACCAGTACCCCATGAACCGGGGGGTGTCCAGGATGTGTAAGGACTGGGATGGGACGGGTATGTCCATGAATGTGAGGTTGCAGGTGGGGGTTGCTGAAATTGCTGGGCAGCCAGCCAGGGACTAGTCCACGTTGTAGGGGGAGCAGAGGTCCAACCAGGACTGATAATTAAAATAAGGTGGGCAATCTCAAGATTGATCGAGGACTTACCCGGGCTGACCTGCGCCCGGAAATGCGTTGTAAGCTTGCCCGCCCTGTGTCACGCCCGGTGGTGGTGGTATAAACCCTCCTGCTCCTGCCGCTGCTCCCGACGTGGGGTCCACCAATGGCGGCATGTCGCTGTACATTGCAGCCTGATAATTGCGATGTTTGGAGAGAAATAAATCAGAAATCCGTGTCGTAGGCGGTGGTATGGTGAAGAGTGGAGATGAGCGGTGAAAGAGAAGATGAGAGAGAAAGAGCCGACGATTATTATTTCGCACACGTCCTGACCTGATCGGGCTTCGGATATTATTCATTGCTGATATCGGCAACGGTGTATACAGTTTTCGCCCGTCTTCCATCGCATTCCCTCTCTCGTCCGTGCTAAATGACTTCCTTACCGACTCACTTTTCCGTCGGATCATACTCCAGCTCACAGAGTGTCAGGGATGCTATAGCGTCGTGTAAGTCGCTCCGCCCTTGTCCCCGCCCCTAGCGCTAAACCTTGGCAGACCGAAGGGCCCAGTATTTCGTCGCTGGATCGCAGGTCACCGCTGCCTCGGACGCAGAGACCTTTTCCGACCACGACGATTCCGACTCTTCCTTTGGCGAGACGGATGAAGAGAGCTCGCCCTTGGGTACTGGAGATGTTACACCCACACAAGACGACTTTGTCGACCAATTCGGTTGGGAGGCCGAAGACGATAACGTACAGCGCCCGTCTTTGCCCTCACTGCTTCCCCCTACAAACCGTGAAAGAGACAGACTCAGCGCCAGTCGTACAGGCAGTCGATCAGGCAGTCGTGTTCGGGAAACTACCCCTTTGCTTCGGAAAGCTGTCTCCTTTTCTGCTACCCCTCATCCTCGTAGGCAGCCAACTCCTGCAACCGCGCCCAAGCCTTTGTACACTGTTCCCGAGCCCCGGGTTGATCTAAGCCAACGTCCGGCCTTGCCGCACCGTCGTTCTTCTGCAAGTTCCACCAAAAGTATACACTACAACTATGGTGGCAAGAGTACATTCGGTCAAACGGTGTGATCAAATTTCCATCACATCGAATACGCAACCTTACGCTGTTTGCAGTTGTTCAACTCCATAGCCATCCTCCTCGGTATCGGAATGCTCTCTGAACCCCTTGCTTTTGCATACTCCGGTTGGGCCATGGGCACGTTCCTTATTGTTTCTTATGGATTCATTTCCTGCTATACGTGTGTTCAATAATATTCTTCGACAAAAATTTGCTTCTGAGTTGTTCCCCAGTGCCAAGATCCTTGCCCGGATTATTCTTGCAGATCATCGCCTCCGGTCATACGCAGACATCGGAAGGAAGGCATTTGGTCCATCGTCTATGTTTTTCATCAGTGTCATGTTCTGCCTAGAACTTTTCGCTGTTAGGTCAGACACGATTCGTTTCAATTGGCTTTTCGTCGTTGCTGACATCGGAACAAGCGTTATTCTAGTCACCCTTTACGCTGACTCGCTCCATACCTTGATTCCAACATACTCGGCCACCACCTACAAAATCTGGGGTCTCTTCTTGTAGCTACACATTTTTGGAATACATATTTTTCCACTAATCGAATAACGTACAGGTTGATTCCCACAATTTTCCTCCCTTTATCTCTGCTCTCCTACACCTCCATCCTTGGTATTATATCCTCTGTGGCAATCATCCTTGTGGTCCTCTTTGATGGTTTCTCGAAGCATGACGCACCCGGTAGTTTCTGGAGCCCTGCCGAGACTACATTTGGAATCGAAAGCTGGAATGGCTTAGGTATAGCATTTGGGCTATTCATGGCCGGCGTAAGATTACCTCCTTACCCAAGTTATTTAACATTGCTGACGCTGTAATGCTCTGGACAGTTCTCTGGGCACGCCGTCATCCCCTCGCTTGCTAGAGACATGGCCGATCCAAGTCAGTTCGACAAGATGATAAACTGGGCGTTCGTGAGTCCAGCTACCTGTGGCCAAGAGTTCAAGGTGCTTAACTCACATTCAAGGTTATTGCTACTTTTCTCTACGCACTCATCGGTTATGCTGGCTACCTAATGTTCGGCAAATACGTCAGTGAAGAGGTCAGTTGTTTATGCACATATACAAGCTGGCAACGTCCTGAGGAATGCATAGATTAGCATGGACTTGCTGCGAACACCGGGATATAACCCCGTTCTCAATCAATTTGCGCTTTGGATGTTAGTCCTCAGTCCTCTGTGAGTTCAATGCAATGTTAGAGACAACCCTAACTAAACGAGCCCTTCTATAGCTCCAAGTTTGCCCTGACAACCCAACCTGTAAGCGACCCAAACCTTTCGTAATGTCTGGAACATCTAATGATCACATTACGCACAGCTTAATGCAACGATTGAGATCCTGCTGGGCACCGACACGCACCTCGCCGCCCCGGAGGACATGGTCTCTAAATCAAACGGGCTGACCATTGGCCCTCATGGCTCCAAGGTGGCCCTCAAACGACTGCTAGCCATCTCTCAACGGGTGTCGGTCACTGTACTCGCTGTTCTCGTCTCCATCCTGGTTCCGGACTTCAGTTCTTTGATGGCATTCCTAGGTTCATTTTCGGCATTCATGCTTTGTGTGATTGGGCCCATTTCCGCCAAGGTTATGTTGGCAGGCCGGTGCAGTCTCCTTGATGGCATTTTTCTTTCTATTGGTGTTATTATGGCTATTTGGGGCACGGTAGCGGCATTCATGGCTGTGTAAAGTATTGGTTTAGAGTGATGTATATTCTTATCATTTATCTTTTGGGCTGAGCGATGCGTCGATAGGAAATTTTTAGCAACTACAGACGACATGATATGATTTATGCCTTTAGTGCAGCATGTGAGATGACCTTGGTGAGCTCTGAGTGTAGATTATATTAGTGATGCGTGCGTTTATACAAGTATGACTTACGCGGTAAACTGATGCTCTCTTGTACGACTGTCGCCTCGATCTGGTTGTCCGGGTTTGGTGGGACAGAAACCACAGATGAAGCGGCATCGATTGTCCAGCCAAGCTTTTGGATATATGCCTCCAAGTCAGCACCTGCAACCAATAGTTTACGCCCCATGTCGTTCGGAAAGAATCTATAAACATACCAGTCAAATCGAGATATGAGCCAAGTCGTTTTGCGCTGATCTGGGTGAACGCTGCCTTGACAGCACGGATGGCGACCTCCCGCACAGCATTTTCAAACCCTACACACTCGACGGTATAGTTATCGCGAAGGTTCTCGAGGTCCTCTGAGCGGTAAGCCGTCCAGAATGCCGGGAAGCGACACCGATAGAGAAGTGTATGGAGGCCTTTGAGCACGGGCAATAGGGACGGTAGGGGGTCGGGTTCATCAAGGCTAGCGTTGATCGGTCGCTCATCTATCAGGGATATGCAAAGATTAAAGTCCGGCAGTGGGGAGGCAGTGAGGGCTTTGAGGAGGATGTTTACGACAACATCTGGGTTATAGAGCTCGGGATTAAACTGATAACTGCGACCCTCGTCAATCGTGAAGCCATAGTTCTATCGCAGCATGAAACATACAGCTTGAGGATGGCAAGGTTCGCGAGGCAGTCGTACTCCTCGCTACGGATCTGGTGATAGAGGTAATCCTCAAGGATAGAGACGTTTGATGGGTTGTAGCGATCTGAAATGGAGTTTGTGAAAAAGTACAAAGATAATGGCGTAAAAGACGAACCTACACCCGAGACGAGATCCTCGATAAGTTCCGTGCGCGTTGAGGGCGAGGTCCACGAAGAAGTCATCGTTTTTAGTAGGGAAACAAGATGGTGAAGTTGGGATAATTTTTGCACACGTGACAGTACACACCTTGTCATGGACGTCGATCCCAACGCCCCATTCGCGTCATGGCAGGGGTCACCTTCAAGTTCTTCTCAAATAAAACCTGAGGCCTCCGATAAACCTCGAGATCCTACCACGCCTGCATACAGATTACGATACACACTCAGCGGTCATTTAAGATCGATATCGTCCCTCAAATTTAGTCCAGACGGCACGATACTTGCTTCATCAAGTGTGTCCAACTCTTTTCCGCGCCTAGTCTTTCTGATGTAGACATGAAAAAGGTGCCGATAAATCAGTGAAACTATGGGACGCGTCTACTGGTGAAATAATGCGCACCTTGGAAGGCCACAAGGAGGGCATTTCGGATATAGCATGGTCGAGTGACGGCGATTACCTGGCTTCCGCCTCAGATGACAAAACAATTATCATATGGAGTATAGAGCTGGTATGCGACTTGCTGCGCTGCAATCTACCCGTTTCTTTCACCAATACGCGTCATACTAGGGCGCCATTGCTAGAACACTGATCGGCCACACCAACTTTGTCTTCTGTCTCAACTATAATCCTAGTTCTAATCTCCTGGTATCTGGTGGATTTGACGAAACTGTCCGTGTCTGGGACGTCGCGAGAGGCATGAAAACTGACTGCCACCGTAATTGGACCCGCTAACGCTCTCTGGTGCAGGCAAGTCTCTTAAGGTTCTCCCTGCTCACTCGGATCCTGTCACAGCTGTCAGTTTCAACCATGATGGCACTTTAATTGTATCCTGTGCAATGGACGGCCTAATGTATGGATACACTCTCCAAATGCTTCACGGCTGACATCGACGCGCGTTGCTGCCACAGACGAATTTGGGACGCTGATTCAGGCCAATGTTTGAAGACTCTAGTAGATGATGATTTTCCGATATGGTTCATATATTCCTTAACCTAGCTATATATTCCGATACTCACTATGGTCACCCCTCAAGTTCCCATGTCAAGTTCTCGCCGAATTCGAGGTTTGTTCTTGCCTCTACCCAAGATTCCACCATTCGTTTATGGAATTACCACACATCACGGTGCGTGAAAACGTACACCGGACATATCAATCGCACGTTTTGCCTCGTGCCCTGTTTTATCAGCACTGCGAAGGGAAAGTATGTCGTCAGCGGGAGCGAGGACGCCAAGGTATACATTTGGAATCTCCAAAACCGGCAGGTATTGCAAGTACTCGAAGGTCATAGAGGTTCGTTCTTTGTTTAAAATATGGGTGAAGCGCTCAAAAGGGTGTCTAGATGTCGTTTTGACAGTGGCTGTAAGATTTCTTTAAGCACGATGCGGATGGAGCCCTGAGACCTTCACAGACCCATCCAACAAGAAGCACCATTGCCTCTGCATCCATGGAGAAGGATCTAACAATACGGATATGGGAAGACGACGGCCTGTAATACATAGCACTGCCTTTTTTGTGTATTTTGTTGTAGATCCTTTGATCATGTTCTGGTAGCTTCCTTGGCCTTTTAAATTTTATGAGTCACCGGGCGATGCAGTTCAAACTCCGACCATGTCTCCTTATAAAGTCACTGCAGGGCTTCATCTGCCCTCACTCAACCACTCACTCATACATCCACAACCATGCAGATCTTCGTAAAGACCCTCACTGGAAAGACCATTACCCTCGAGGTCGAGTCCTCCGACACTATCGATAACGTCAAGGCCAAGATCCAGGACAAGGAGGGGTAAGTGGCGCTCCCGTCCAGTCGTCTCACTCTTCTAACCCATCTATTACAGTATCCCTCCTGACCAGCAGCGTCTAATCTTCGCCGGCAAGCAGCTCGAAGACGGCCGGACTCTCTCTGATTACAATATCCAGAAGGAGTCCACCCTTCACCTCGTTCTCCGTCTGCGCGGTGGTATGCAGATCTTCGTCAAGACCCTCACGGGAAAGACCATCACCCTTGAGGTCGAATCCTCTGACACCATCGACAATGTGAAGGCGAAAATCCAGGACAAGGAGGGGTAAGAGTATCCATGTTCCCTCATTGGTCTAATTGACTGACAATTTATTTCAGTATCCCTCCTGACCAGCAGCGCCTCATCTTTGCTGGCAAGCAGCTCGAGGATGGTCGGACTCTCTCCGACTACAACATTCAGAAGGAGTCCACCCTTCACCTCGTCCTCCGCCTGCGTGGTGGAATGCAGATATTTGTGAAAACGTTGACGGGCAAGACTATCACCCTTGAAGTCGAGTCCTCTGATACCATCGACAACGTCAAGGCGAAGATCCAGGACAAGGAGGGTATCCCTCCCGATCAGCAGCGCCTCATCTTCGCCGGCAAGCAGCTCGAGGACGGCCGGACCCTTTCCGATTACAACATTCAGAAGGAGTCCACCCTTCACCTTGTTCTCCGTCTTCGTGGCGGCATGCAGATCTTTGTCAAGACTCTCACCGGGAAGACCATCACTCTGGAGGTTGAGTCATCCGACACCATTGACAACGTAAAGGCGAAGATTCAGGATAAGGAAGGCATCCCTCCTGATCAGCAGCGGCTCATTTTCGCTGGCAAGCAGCTTGAAGATGGTCGCACCCTTTCGGATTACAATATTCAGAAGGAGAGCACTCTTCATTTGGGTAAGCCTCCACAGATTTCTGCTATTATACTCATCTAACCTTGAATCACAGTTCTTCGTCTTCGTGGGGGAAACTAATGTGGACCTCATCCTACACATTACGCTCGTATATCAGCCTTTTTGTAACTCTCGTCGCACACACTGCACCACGTTGAATGCAATACGATGATCATGACCAACTGAATGACTATTAGTATATGTCAAGATTAATGTTCAGCATCCTCTCCGGTTAAGCCTGTCTTTTTACGACGTCTTCTCTTCTTTGACCGAAGTAAACTGTCGGCGGCAACGCTAGCTGAGTCTGGTTCGTGTTCGTCATCGCGCTTTCTTTTGTCACCGGCCTTCGTAGCTGATTGCATACTATCCGCCTTGGGCTTCCGGACAGGGATCTCTTCAAGTTTCTTTTTCTTCTTGACACTGAGTGGATTAGGTCCTTTCGGTCCTTTTTTCTTCCGGGGAGGTACTGTTGATGTCGAGGGGCCAACGAACGTGATGTCAGAAGAGCTCGGCTGGAGAGTTTTCTCTTCCATCTGTTCTTGTCAGTTTTGATGTATTTCTGGATCAAACAGAGACGTACTGCTCGTTTTGTCTCAAGCGTAAGGTCGCTAGGTGGTTCGAGCACCATTACAGTCCGGTTCACATGTACGATTGGGACAGCAGGAATGTTTCGAAGTTTCACCCGAAGTGGCTGGGAATTTGTCGCAATAACATATCGATGCTTGTTCGTTGGACCTAACCATCGTAAGTGTGAGGAGCATATTGGACGCCGCGCAGTCGAAGAACTTGCCAACAACACTTGCAAGACAGTCGTCTCCGGCTATCGGTTCTCTGTGATTACATTTTCGACGTTCAAATGTCTTCGCTAGGTCAACTGCAGCCTGCTGAGATTTTCCTTGGAGGTAAAGTTCATGGATGCAGCATTGTGTGATCACTAAAACACGGCTTTGCCGTCAGATCTCTTAGTGCATGTATAGTGTGTTGCGGGAATGTACGCACTTGGCTTCACATCGCCTTGAAGCACAATTCCCAAATGCTTCACAAGTTCAATCTTGTGGTCTATTGACGATTTGCACATTTCCGAATCCACTAGATTCTCAAACCCGTTAGAAAGTTGAAATGGAATGAGATTTTGTGAAATTACCAAGGGTTTGGTAAGGCTGCCTGAATCCAAATGTCATGGAGTATAGAGACATGAGCTTTCTGTAAGCTTTGGCTCGTTTTTGTCGCATTTTGTGGAACAGGCACGAGAGATTAATGAGAAGGGATATCACAAGTTTTCCTAACGAGTATTTGCTGATGTTGGTCAGAGGCTTGTTCGTCTCTCCTACAATCGTCATGGTACATCTATTCCTCGCTCTTATCATTTCATGGTATGATTTCTTGATAATCTGCGTAACGTGTAAACTGAAAAAAAAGAAATATGCAGTCTTTCCTCATTTTCGTATGCTATTGATGTCAGGGGCCAGATTCAGTGGAATAACGAATGTCCAGGTCAGCGCTTAGCCTTCACACCAAGTTGGCTGCTCACAATTGTTAGGCGTCGAGGCACTGAAGCCATCCAAGGTTATCTTAGACAATGGAAAATTGAAGGGGAGTATAATGTATGATGGAAGCTTTTCGATGTACGTTGCCACTTGCTTTGACTTTACGCGGAGGTTCAAGCCGCACTTCCAGACCCGACGTCCCTGTGGGGACTTACCTTCTCTCCGTGATATCTCCCGCCCACTCATTTGACCAAGTAAGTGTCATATTCGTCACGATTTCCATAATACTGATTCTTCTTCAGTTACGCATTGACGTCGTCGACTCGGAATCTGCCCCGGAAATCCGACTATATGCTCCTGGCACTCCCTTAAATCCTTCTTCAACAGTACTTCTCTCCTATCCAATAACCCTAGTACCCAGGCAGAAGCATGCCTACTTTGTCCCTCACGAATCTTTCAACCTTGTGGCTATGTTATCTAATCCCATGATGCTCATGATGGTTGTGGGTGGTGCCATGGTGTTCGCAATGCCGTATCTTATGGTAAGTTATTATGATCAGTATGTTCTACAGATTGTTACTCACGGGTTCCTCCTGCAGAAGAACATGGACCCGGAGGCCATGGAAGAGTTTAAAGAGCAGCATGCGAAGGTTTCGGGCTTTCAAAGTGCTATGGCCAGTGGTGACCTCAAGTCCGGGTGCGAATTCTTTGCCAACTTGGATTACTTTCTTCGCTAAACGTGTGCTAGTCTGTCGGCAATCCTTGGGGTTGATGAACTACAAGCCAAGGCAGCGACCCCAGTACAGCCATCGCCTGCGGTAAAAAGTCGCGGAAACAAGAACAGGAAGCGCTAATGATTAACATTTTCACGAGTCGGCAGACTTGTCAAAAGTGTCTTTACTGATTCCTATGGTTATGTACGTAGGTGGTCTTTGAGTGCTATCGATTATATTAAGAGTCTGGGCGCGAGTGGGGCACTTGAGCTGATAATGATCGAGGCGGTAAATCGGTATTTGGGTAAAGAAGGGCTCGTCGGAGTACCACATTCCTGGTTCATGATATGTTGTTATTCCGTTGAGGTAGATACAGAGCAACATACCTGCGCTTATACTCCTGGAGTACGTTGTGCGCAGACTTGAGGTCGCCAGGTCGAATGTCAGCCAGCCTGTACCAGTGGAATAAGTTCAAAAGTATTTAGGACTGAAAGGCGCTCACCCGGCATCACTCGCCGTTGTTTCAATGATGTACATCCTGTCGTTTTTGGGATCGTTATCGTTGGCAGCGGCAGCGCCAGGGGCTTCTTCGATTTTTAGGGATGCTATAGCTAGGTCTTTGGACATACTCTGTATGGTTGGAAGCCCATTGGAATGAGGATTGTAGTCAAGGATAAGGACATGTTCGTTGGGATGTTGAGGTCGCAGTGCAAGTGGGGAGTCGTTAGCGTAGTGATACTGAATGGCTGGATGTCCTAGCGTTTTTGAGGGTGCACCAGGATTGGTTGTAGCGATAGATGAATGAGAGAATAGGATATAATAAGGCGGCTCATTCATCGCTTATGCGCTAATGGCAGCCTTTGCTCCACGTAAATAAATTGCTTGTGCGTGTTTGCAACGAACTAATTATAACTGTACTGTTACTTGGAAGCACTCAAAACTGCTCACTACTAGCACTGCCTAGCCAGGAGTCACTTTGCTCTTGCACGAATCCACGATAGATTTGCCAAGATCGCTTATCACTACTTGGCTCATGGTCAGATGACAGCTCTGATCCGCATCTATGACAACGACAAGACGGTTACACATGAATAATTCAACGGGATCTCGAACGCTAGGAAACGCTGGGAGTACTTAGAACCGCCTTCACCCAGCCTGGATCTATCTTGAATTTTCACTTTCGTTTCTCATTCACATTCTTTTTTCTTCTTATGACTCGTCTTGCTCCCTTTTTCTCTGTGGCGCTTTTGGTTTTGGTCCCCGGCGGGCTCGCTGGCCCGGCATGCTCGAAGAGACATGTTGAGGCCTCTGATTGTGTTGAAAAATGCAGATCGAAATGGGGCTGGCCTGGAAAGATGATGGGCACCGACCCCTGGGGAGTCGTCATGAAGAATACGGGTTCGACTGAGGGCTTGGAGTCTGTAATTTCTAAGGCTTGTGGAACTAAAGCCGCGTATGTACCCATCCGTCCTGAGCTTTCTACTTCTACTAAGTAATTTTCTACCAGGACTCCCTCCCTAATTCCCACTCAGCCTGTCGCGAACGTTCAGACCGGTTTAGTCACATTTTCCTCGATCGCCACAACCAGCTCTACAACCAGTTCGACCACGGCCACTTCTTCCACATCTAGCTCATTTGAATCCGCTTCGACGAGCTCTTCCACTTCCAGCTCTTCAATAATCGAGGTTTTCACTTCCAGCGCGTCTAGTACAACCCCTACAGTTCCAGCAGCTTTTGCTTTCACTCCAAGTCCTAGTTTTTCATTTGTGCCCCCAGTCACTCCATCACCGATTGAACCTATACCTACTACTAGCGCTCCACCTCCACCACCTCCCCCCCAAAAAACTTCAAACCCTCCCCCGCCACCGCCAGTGACTACTCCACCCCCACCCCCACCAGCTACTAATCCACCCCCACCCCCACCAGCTACTACTCCGCCGCCGCCGCCGCCACCACCACCACCGCCTAGCACATCGAGCAGTCGCACTCGCAGTAGTTCCACATCTCGGGGCCCCGCTCCAACAAAGGCACCTGAGCCTAATAAATTCCAGACGCCCTCTACTGGTGGGGGGTCAAGCTTCACTGAAGACGGTGATATACAGGCGTATCTTTCTTCACATAATTCTGTCCGTGCCAATCATGGCGCGGTTCCCTTGACTTGGAGTGATGATTTGGCCTCCAAAGCTCAGCAGTGGGCCAACGGCTGTCTTTTCCAACACTCTGGAGGAATTTTCGGACGTATTGGTGGTGCGTCTTTTTGGTAATTGAATACAGTGATTCAGCTTCATGGCTTCCTCTTAGAAAACCTCGCCGCTGGTACCGGGGACTACACCATACAAACGGCAGTTAAAGCTTGGACAGACGAAGTCTGTCAGTACCTCCTGTAGTATTTTTTAATTTTATTTGCACTAAATATGCCCGTTTTACAGCTGAGTATAACCCTTCAAACCCTAAATCTTCACATTTCACGCAGGTCGTATGGAAGGCCACCACCCAGGTTGGATGTGCTGTCCAAATCTGCGATGGCATCTTCGATGCGTCGTTCGGGGTCAGTTTTCGTTTCAGTGTTGATGATTAATTCTCTGATGAAAATTATATTGTTCTCAGAAAGCAAGATACTACGTTTGCGAGTATTCTGCAGCCGGTAACGTGCAGGGACAATTTGCGTACGTTCAACTTGTAGAGTCTTCAACTGGAGTTACTCAACCTTTTTTAGGCAAAACGTGCAGGTTTAAGCGTTGTACTTCAGGTTTACTTTTATACCCCATTCGTATCCCGGATTGATTCCGGCCCCTTATTCTATTACAAATTTCAAGACCATGGGTCCAAGTCTCTGTATACCGTACTTGTTTGCTGTTCCTGTACTGTAAATGCTTGAATGGCTTTATTAGCGTTACATGGTCGGTTCCGGGCCGGTATAAGCGGCCGAGTTGATTGCAGTGTCAGTTGTCAGTTGTGCAATGTGAAGCACTTGTATGCTGTCCTCACGCTTGATCCTTGTAAGGACAATATCCAAGGTCAGTTATGGCCTCCTCGTGCTGACCACCATCGTTGCTACTGGCCTCTCCTGCGCCGCTCTCCTGTCCCAAGCAGTCCGTACATCGCCAGGTCAGTCGTGGAAGAAGAATATCAATGCACTCATTATCGGTGCTTCCTACAGCATCGTGGTACGTGTGTTCACATTCGAAATATTATAATGCATTATCCAAATAATAAATATAGCTCATCGTCTCCCTCCTTTATTGTGGTAAACGCCGTATCGCTGTACGACTGAAGCTTCAACGTATCTCCAAAGCCAACGGGGCGCTCATTAAGAACGACCTCCCAGATGTACGGGTTCTTTTCCTCCTGCACAGCACTCAGACTTATATTTTCCAGTCCGTGCATAAATACGTTGCGCAGGAGTATGTCCGTGCATGTCTTGTTTCATATGAATCTCTGCCGAAAGATGCCTTCCATGAGGGCTGGGGAAGGCCAGGTGCGTTCTGTTACCCGTGCTCATTGTACCGTCCGGCCTCCTGGAAACCCAATGGGCTGATCATATCCCCTTTCCTCTTTTTGGATGGCTTTCCTGTATAGGCACCAGGTATAGCGGCATTCGATTCCGGCGGGCACTCTTAGATACTATTCCTAAGATCGGTCAGTCCATTTCATTCCACCTCGGAAGTTGTACACTCCGTAATCTTGCTATGCCCGTTTTGTTCTTCAGCCTGACTTGTGTTACCTAGATGATCTCGCACGCATCATCATCCCCGCATACGCTGAGACTAGCCCGAAACCGCATGCGCGGATGTTACATCGCTTCCCGTTCATCTTGCCGCTGCTTCCGAGGGACCAGGACGGCGTAACACCACTACACTACTATGATGCTGCTATTCAGTTAGCTCGCAACAGTGGCGGCGAGTTATCGGAGGAGGAATTCGAGGCTGGGCTCTCAGCTGCGGAGGATATTTTGAGAGCGTAAGTCAATGGTTTGGATGGAATGTTTTGAAATTTAGTAACGCGCGAATTTGTAGGTTGGATGCTTGTCATCCAGAGATCATCGAGAACTCATATGAACGGTTCACTTTGTAATAAATGAAGTAATTGATGAATGAGCTGTGCTTGCGTAAAGCCAAAGATAACTAGTCGGGCCATAGCCCCGAGTCGCACGGAATACTGAATTTTGATTTAAATTTCAATTGAAGTTGATTGACAATCTCGAGCCCATAGATCCAGGGCATGGGAAACAATTCAAGAAGACATCAAGTTCGTTCGTCGTAAAACTAATAACACATTCCAATGGGATACTCTAATTAGTTTCTCCGGAATGGATTGTTTCGTATTAATAAATCAGAATACAAAGATCTTGAGATGAAGATTTGGTCAGTCAGAGGCTCTTCAGACGTAGGCACTGCGATGAGATTTACCGGGTCAACAAGCTTGCTAACAGTGCGTGGTGCGGGATATTTTAGTTCCTCAAGATTTTTCCTTGGGATATGTCAATATCTAAATTTCGAAAACGTGCACGAGCAACTCACTTCATGGCAGCAACCATAGGGGGAGGGCCTGAGGGCACTGCATCAGTGTCATATTAGCACAGCCATGATTGGGCACGCACCGCAAATGAGGAGCTTGCTGTTAGTAGTGGCAGGGTTTGGGAGGTGCTCCTTGATGTGCTCCTTGGTGACGAAGCCCACACCACCCTTCCAGCCGGAGGGAGGATTGTTGAGAACGTAGAGGATCTTGAACTTAGACTCATGGACGTCGAGGAGCTCTTCTAGGTCATCCCTGAGCAGTATATCTTCTTCGTTGACGTTGGCGTAGATAAGCGTGATTGTGGTCTTGTCGAAGGGGTTCTTCAGTGCAGCACGAATTATCTGGATCATCGGGGTAATACCAGTTCCGCCTGCAATCATGCTGATGTGGTCAGCAAGGTCGGGGGAGTACTGGAAGTTTCCCTTGGGACCCTTGACGCGGATTGAGTCACCAAGTTTGAGAGTGGCGAAGTGGCGCGATATATTGCCTTTCTCATAGGTCTAGGGCCAAATGTCAGCTCATAGTATAATTAGGAATAGGGAAATTAGACGTACCTTGATGAGAAGTTCGAAATAGCCGCGGTCATCGTCATTACTAATCGGAGTGTAGCTGCGGACCACGTCCTTGCCGTTTATTTCCGCACAGACCGAAATGTGCTGGCCGATAGGCAGACCCAGGACATCCTGCGGATGGGGCAGAGTAAAACGGTAGCTAAAAAGGCAGTGTAAGCTGCGTTGTGTGAAAGCAGGTGAACAACACGGACATTGCGGTGTTTGGGGAGACCTGAATCTTCTTCTCCAAGGGGAACTCCTGGTAGGCGGTAGGGTTCAAGGGTTTTGTACGTCCTGAACGGGATGAGCATGAGCGTGAACTGACGTCTGACAGGTTTGAAAATGAATTAACCGGTGTGCAGGACCTTTGAGTAAAAGGCAGTAGCGACGATGATAGCGGCAGTGAAGACGACCGCAGGAGAGGTCGCAACCTCAACGAGGTTGTAGGTTCCGAGACCAGGGACCTCAACGGACCGGAAGTCATCAAGCGTCACGCTCTTGAGAGTTTCTACTATTGTGTGGACGTCGACCATTGTGACGCGACTGGGGTCTGGAGGGGATTCTTTGGGCAAACCGAGAAGAATTAGTTGGGAGAAATCGTAGCCTGCAGCAACGAGCTTGCTGTTTATATAGCGAGAGAGGAGAACAAGGCCTGTAAAGGTGGAGAAGAGGGTTGCGAGGAACACGGCCTGGTATCGGTTCATGGAAAGAATTTTATACTTGGGAATTCGCACGGTATTCACACGGTTCAAATAAATACCCCGTCTTGGACCTCTTTCGTTCTACCTGGGGCATTCGACGCGGGGTTCGACGACGGGGGGTAGAAGAGTGCAGATCGGAGAAAATAAGATAGCTGGGGCCAGCATGTGGACTTTCATTAAATATGAGCAGCCGATGGTCGCCATGCGATTGGGTGACATTTGCGGTTGATTGTGTGTAGTTGAAACCGAAACAGCCACGTCCCTTTTCTCCTTCTCTTACCTCGATTTCTTCATTTCTCTTCAGAGCTTTGCTGCTACGCTGGTCGTGCGGATCGTCTCGGACACGCCCAGTACGCAAGGCAGTCGCTTCGCACAGGATAAAATGCCGAATCCCAGTGCAACCCGCAAAAGGGGTCCGCCAGCTTCTCTGCGCATCGACACCCCGGCACACAACCCCCAAATAGCCCTGGCCCTCGGTGACCACTCTGCCTCGGCGCTGTCTTCTGCAACTTCTGACTCGGATTATTCTCCTTTTCCTTCTTCTGCAAAACCAAAATCTTTAAGAAACATGAAAAAATTATCCCTAACTCTTCCATCGGCCCAGTCCTCATCCAATTCCCTTCAGCTCGCCTCTCCAAAGAGCGCAGTCAACATGGCTGTACCTGACATACCTCGTGCAGATCGCCCTCGTCGCCCCTCAATCATCTCTCTCCCAGCCACTACAAATCCCACCGCCAACTCCCTCATCCACCGTAAGGAAGACGGTGATGGCGAAGCTGTTCCCTATGCTGATGGACCCACACAAATCATTCCTGGCATCTGGTTGGGCTCAGAGGATAACGCTCGTGACTGGAAAGGCTTGATTGAACGTGGAATCAAGTCCATATTGAATGTCGCCAAGGAGGTTGCGACCCCTCTCGATGCAGGCCACATCTCCCAACCCCTACGTGCTGTTTCATCTACTCCCAACTTCAAAAAGCCACGCCACCCCGATCCGACCTACCATCCTCCGAACCTTGCCACTGGCAGACCAGGCATGCACTACCTTAAGCTCCAGTGGTCTCATGGCCAGCAGGACCTCGTGGACGTGGGCTTCCAGACCGCTATGGCATTTACTGATGCGGCCCTTACCCGTGGCGAGGGTGTCCTTGTCCAGTTTGTTTCATTTCTCTACTTTGATTTCTCCGCCATCTCATCTGTGATGTGTCTCTAGCTGTCAATGTGGCATCTCTCGCTCGGCAACATTGGTTATTGCACTCGTCATGCGCGCAGCGGCAGAACAATCTCCATCTGTACCGCCGGAAGTATGGGCTCTTAAGGGTATGCAAGGTGCATACTCTTTTGTCAAGGAAAAGAGCAAATGGGTCGGGCCAAATATGTCGCAAGTATCCATTTCCACCTGTTCTGCCGTTGTTGATCCTAATTATTGACCATCAGGCTTATCTACCAACTTCTCGAGTACGAAAAAAAGCTGAAAGGTGACGATGGTTCACCATCAGGCTCAGACAAGTCCAGCTGTGCCGATGATGAGGAGGAGTGGGGTAGGCGGCGTAAGCTACTCGACGAGACTCCTTCAGACGATGACGAGGAACGTGAGAGTACATTAGTAATGCGGGAAGCTGAAGCTCTCGACAAGGCCATGGAGGAGCGCATAGTTGCCCGCAAGTCCTCTGTCTCGTCTGTTTCATCTTTAGCATCCTCATCCAACTCTGGTGTTGGCATGGGCGCTGCGTGGAGAAACCGTTACGGCCATTCTCGCAAACGGGCCGGCTCTATCTCCAGCAATATGACCAATGGCAGCATAATAAGCGAGGATCTTGTTGAGGAGGAGGAGGAGGAAGAACTGTTGGGTGTGGGAGGCAGCTTCGACAGATGCAGCATAAGTGTCACAGACGACTCGTCAGCCACGACTTCGCCGGATGATGAAGCAGACGCCGCGCCTACCCGTCTATACACACCCCGCCATCCTGCCACAGCTCGTCCCGTTGGTCGAGTTCCCCCTTCAGCGCCAGTTTGGAAATCGTCATTTAATATCCCTCCACCTCCGGCTACTGCTACGCGCTCGACGTTTAACATCCCACCACCACCTGCAAGTGCTGTTCGCTCAGCATTCAATCTCCCACCTCGCCCCCGTGTCAAGGGCAACCGTCGTCCTGCACCTATCGGAATTTTACCCCCTGTGCCCTCTTCACCGATTGCTATTGTCGTGGAGTCGACGCCCCCATCACCAGTGAAGTTGACCAAACCCAGCAAGCCAAGTTGTACTATACCACTACGGACACCCACCCTTTCACTGCCCCCCGTCCGCGTGCGAACTCAATCCAAAAAGCTACCCCCTCCACTCCACCTGCGAAGCAGTCTCGTCAAAAAACCCAGTCTCATACCAGATATTTCGGTCTCCACCCCGTCGCAGACGCTATTTGTCTTTCCACCGTCACCGACGCTCAATACGCGGACACCTTCAACTATGACCCTGACATCGAACATCAGCGGTCCTATCCCCTTCCCTTCTCTCTCGACGCCACGGGTCTCGACCTTCCGCTCCCAAGGACGTACTCGGTCGTTCATCGGTCTCGGCGCACCTCCAACTCCCACCACAGCATTCTCCAAGGTGGATGTACGTGGTTACGTCGGCCTAGAGTAGGCCTGGGCCGGTTTATGCCCACATGTTATTGCTATGTATGGCCAGCCTCCTGGTCACCATGACTTATGCGACACGTGTCCTTATGCGACCTCTGTCTTTCAAGTTTTGCCTGTGTAATATCATCTTTCCTCGGACGCGTGGACTCGTGTTATTTATCTTTTCTCCAGTTTATCATCTTCTATCCGCAACGTATCCCAGCTTGTTATTTTGACAATCTACATTGGACTGGAATGCGCATGTCCCATCAACTGTACTATTAGTTATCTTCATTTTCTTGTCACTTATCCACTTTCGACCTCGTCGCGTTCATATATTTCCTTGCGGCTCTGATCGTTATTCTCGTTTCCCGTCATTCGCACTCATACTTGAATCGTTTTTTATATAGGTAGACTGTAGGGGTCAACCTCTGACCAGTCCAGTAAAATTATCAATGAATATATATGTCTTTGAACCGGTGGCTGATACAATGAAAACATATTATCGGAATACTCGACCGACGCTGTTCTTGACAGCGCCCGCGAGAAGTTGGCCACCGATACCTCCAAGACCCCAGCTTGAACCCATGCTATTTGCCCACTTTTGCTTTGCGTCGCGATCACTGAGAGAAAAGAATGAGGATAGGCTTGGCAATTTAGCATGTATGAATTTACGCATAGGTGAACCCAATAGCGTTTGTAAAGTTGAACACCAGTGCCAAGATGACAATTGGGATGAAGCTTTTGGGGAAAATTAAACAAAATAGACTGGGTGACTAGAAGGTGGACTCACGCGAAACCCAGTTTCAGCAAGGAGACGATAAGGAGGGCTGACCATAATAACGGGAATGAGTAGAGTGCGATCTCACGATGGGAAATGAATTGTTAGAACAGATACAATATTAACCTGCAATTGCTCTTACCCAAAACATCCTTGAAACATGTAAGACGATCTTATTTGGAGTAGGGATGTTATTAGCACTCACTTAGAATCGATAGGGTTTGCCGGTCGAGATGGCTTTTTGATTCATTGTTACTTCATAGATATTGGTAGGAATTATGTTATCACTTACATCTCGGCTCTCAAACACCCAGTAGCTTTCTCCGTCATCATCTACCTAGATGGAATACTGAGTGTGTTGAATGGGGAAATATATGACCATTAACGTGCCTGGTTCCAGAACCGAAGGCCAACTAATGTTCGACCGGCGACATTCTACGATAATGATAATTCAATGATTTGGTGCAAATTACAAACAATACTGGTACGCACCCGGCAGTTCCAGAAGTCCATTGCGAGAAGTATGACTACAGCTACGGTCTGTGACAGGGATGAAATTGACTATTCAAGTGCCATGAATACAATGTACTCACCGAGAGTACATAATTGTCCGTGAAGAATCCGCAGAGGATGTATACTGCGATAGCTGCTATCCTGAAAAAGAAGAGGAAAAATAACGCTAACGGGTGGGCGGACTAATCAAGGAATTAGACGTGGATGTTGAACGAAAAGGTTACAGTTCTTACCTGCCTAAATATCCCTGCAATACCTATTAAATTCTGATAAGTTCAATATGGTCAGCATGGTACAACTCAAACACTCATACCGGACTCCGCATCACCATCCGTAGTTGCCATTGCCTCAGCATTGTGCGACGTCGGCTTCAAGACGACTGGTGGTCGCGTCTTTGCGGCGCTAGAAGATATGTTTCCTGTTGGTAGTACCGTGGGCTCATCGGGTTCGATGGTGTCGAGCAGGGGAGTGGACACGCTCATCGGTTACAGGGAATGGTATGAGCGCGGTTACGTTGAGGTCGGACAACAGATCCAAATATTCGGTGAATACTACCACCACATGGCTCAAGAATCAACACCTCTGCTGGGCTATGACGCAATCAGCCCAACCACATTTACGCCCCCACAACAATATCCTTCTATAACCCCTATTGTAAGACGTATCAACGCCTTGCAATTGGACCTTGTACGCTTTGAAGATCTTGTGAACCACCAGGATGGCTTCGCGTTCAAGAACCATGCAACGGAGGTCGCATTTGCTCTCGTAGTCCTCTTATACTTCCGGAAAACCAGGATCAATGTAACTCCTCCTCAGGATCTATACGAACGCTGGGTGTCTCGAACCGCTCAGGAGCATGATGAGGAGACTCTTGAGAAACAGATAGCCAACATATGGTCACAATTTCTCGCAGACTACCGCAGTGAACAAGACATCAGCACAGTCTTATGGAGTCGTTTTCCTCTCGACGATGAAGAAGCGAAGTCGTACAGAGGTAAGGAATTATTTGTCCTGGAAAATTTTGTTCTAAAGTTATCACAGTTATGGATCTACTGGCTGACACGACCGCTCCTGTGTCATTAACATCACATCCTCTGTTTATCTCAAGCCTTGAGCATGCTTGGAATTTCGGGGCCTCTGTAGGTCCCCCTTCATTGACAGGATGGCTAGCCCGATACGACTCACTAGCAACTCCTCGGTAAACTTTCTTATAATTTTGTTTCGACCTCAACTTATACATTGATAGGGTTCTTCACTTTATTGACTGGATATCTCATTTAGTGTTCTTTGGCTTTCTCGTCAATTATCTCACGTGTCCCATCGAGCAGCCACATGCATCCATGGAGTGGTTCGACTATCAATACGGGACTCGTGAAATATTCCTTCTACTCCTCCCCCTCTCATTTGCCTCACAACCTCGTACCCTTGCAAACACGAGTTCCTTACTGGTACCCTTGGCCTTTTTGGCAAGCTTCCCGGCGGTCCCTCATCCAGCCAGTTTCACATTTACCTTGCTTCAGTGGGGGGTTGTTTTACAGGCCTTGGGCCTCAATCTACCACAGGAGCCCAGCCACCTATTCCTTCTCCCACGCCATCGGAGTCTTCCCCTCGCCGTTCTCATCTCTCAAGGTCTGACGAAGGTCCTATACCCCGTGATACTCTTCTTTCTTCCGGCACTCCTCCTCGCCGCATATCTCCTTTCCATATCCCTGGCCGATGCATTTCTTGGAGTTGTCTCGACTCAATTAGTAACAGATTCTACCCCGATGGAAACTCGGTTTACTTTCCTTTGCTTCTTCTTTGCTGTGGTCATACTCCTGGTCTCCTCTATTTTTGTTTTATCCTCGTCAATATCTTCTTTCTCTTCCCAAATCTCTCCAAATCCATGGGATAGGTATTCCAAGGACACTGGTCACACAGCGCTAACAGCTCTTATGAAGGCAACCGTATCTTATAGCAAACTTTACACCTTCCCACCTCCCTTCAGTATCTTACACCTCCTTATTCACGCTCCCGGCAGGCTTGCGCAGCGGTTCGGGGTTACTATTCCAGGCTTGGATGTGGCAACGCGGGTTACATGGAGAGTCTGTGTTGGACCGCTCACCGCTTTCGCAGCCTTACTACTTAAAGATCCCAGATCAGCGTATCGTCTCCAACCCACAGCGATAATTTAGACACCATGCGCCACAATATGATTGGTTATTTCGGCATGACACGGGCCGGTTATAAGAACAATCAACAAATACAAAGGCCCCTCAAACATCCACTTGAAATTCCCCACAGCTTCATAACGCTTCACTCTGAGTAATGTTGACAGCATCGTCCAAAAGGCAACGTACTACAGGAATCCCGTCGTTTGGGGCGCCCTCGGAAGCCGACATACATTCGAGTCCGCAACAAAACAATCCTTCTTCTGCATCGTCAGCACGAGTGTTGTCACATTCTGCTCCTCCTGCGCTTACCACATTGTGTGCACGGGTTTTCGTGACTAACTTTGTGAAGATCAGAAACAATGAGGACTTGTGGAGCCACGTTTCCTCCTATCTGAAAATTCTGCCTGATGTCTTGATTACGAAGATATTCGCAATGTTGCAGACTTCCTGCCCCAATTACCTTGCACACGAAATAATCGTTTCTGTGAGTTGAGCAAGAGCTCTGGAAATCACTTATTCCTCTGAACCATGACAGTATTTCCTTCGTGGCAATTCAGTGACCCTTCGCAAGGAATTGCCCGGTGTCAAGCAAAGAACTATCCAAGATATCGCACGCGTAAACTCTAGTGTGCGTGAGCTTGAATTGACCGATTTCTACGATATATCCGACCAGGTTTTTGCCAATCTTCTTCGCAAACTACCAAATTTGAATACACTTATCTTGCGGTGACCAATCTTTCATGTAGTTCGGATGTTTTACGACACTGAATCTTCCTTCTGGTAGAGGATGTAGCAAAGTAGGGGCTGAGACGGCGCACTCTATCGCTGAAGTATCGCCTGGTCTCGAAGTTCTTAACCTCAGCAACACCTCAGTCACCTCAGCCTCACTAGCAACTATAGTCCTAGTGCGCCCTCATTTGAAAGTGCTCAAATTGGCAGGCATAAAAAACTGGGTTAGCGTGTGCATAACGCATCTGGAACAACCCTGATTTGTTAACTCAGACCGATGCAACAATATCGAACTTCCTTGCAGCTCTTCCCAATGACTTTCAACTTCTAGCTCTTCATACCTTGAAGCTACGCCAAAATTCTTTGTCTGACGCCTCCTTAGGCCCCATCCTTGGCTTATGTCCCGCCCTCAAAAGACTTGACCTATCATTCACTCTGGTTCGACATCCACCGCAACTCATGGCAGATTCTCACTTTCACATCTTACAAAAATTATGCCTGACATCAACCGCGGTTTCCTCTAGCGATATTGTCGAGATTATCAAGTTACTTCCAGAGCTACGAACGTTGGCGCTTGGGGTTTTAGGTTCCACGGGAGGACCAGGCACATTCATGGGAAATTCGTCCGCGATGACGATGACCGATGCTGTGCTTGCCTCACTCACTACAGTTTTAGAACATTTTCAATACATCGAGAATATAAACCTCGTCGGGAATACGAAGCTGGGGCAATCGTCAAAGGATAATACGGCCCTTTCAGAATTCATCACTAAAATCGGTCGCAGATGTAAGGTAAGTGGGAGACATACTTCTATGCCGTACCCTAAATGATAATCTTTTGTTAGAAACTGAACCTGTCAGGAATTCACAACCTTCGATCTTTTCATCTGGCCGGGCTTGTTCCCACCGAGGATCATAAAGCATCCCTACTGGAGACCTTTATTCTCAATAACACTGGAATCGACGACGAGGCTAGCCTCTACCTGTCGACATGTTTCTCTCTACGCAGCCTTTCAGTAGCAGGAACAAAACTGACTAGTGGGTTAAGGTTTATGATGATCTTCTACCCTGCTTCAACACTACTTGCGCTGCCAGGTGAAGGCGTTCTTCCTATCATCGATTCTTGCAGCAAGTTAGAAAACCTTGACTTGACAAGTTGTAGAGGAATTAGAGTTGTCGACCGCCGCCGATTTTTCGAGGCATGCATCTTGTATTAGCTTAACGATTTTCCTGCCGACACTGACACATCTCTGGGTCAGGTTTGGAAAGAAGTGAGATGCTAAAATTTGAAGCTTGAAGTGGGATAACTTCTGCTGAGCGTAATATACGAGTCTTTATTTTGAACAGCATCTACAATACTCAAACCTCAATGAATTTCAGGCTTTCAGCTGAAAATGGGGGGTAAGGTGGTAGCGATCATGTATGACGACGACGCACGTGCCCGCGTGTAGATTACTCGCGAAACTTGATCTTTACTGCAGAATTGAGTTGAACGTTGTAACACAACAGGCTCTGTGACACGCGCTGTACACGCAACCTCTCCGCGCCCTGGTGGCACACACACCATTCATTCAAATTGAACCTCTTCTCTCTGTAATGGTAATGGCGGTTCGCGATCTTTCTGAAAACTCTTCCCCAGCTGGTCCTGGTCCGCAAATAAGCTACAAACCACCTAATGGGCGTTCCCATCGATTGCCATTACACGATAGGGCCAATGACCTCAACAAGACGAAGATAGTAAGCAACTCTCTTACCATATAACAGTCGTTGTTGAATTGTTGCAATTAGACGGGATATGTCCATGTTTCTCGGCCCAGTCAACAATCTAACAACGCTATACTTGTAACCGCCGCATCTGATGCCCAAGCCTTCCAGCCACTTCCACCACTTCCTTATACCTCACCCCTTAGACTACCCTCTTTTAACCTCTCGAACCCCACCGCGACATTTTCCCTTGATTTGGCGCCGCCTTCTTTATCGCCTAGACGCGTTACGGCTACAATACAACCACTACAGGATAGCCCTACTCCGTCTGCCACTGCCGCTATTCCAGGACGGAAGAAAATCCCACGAGATATCCCATCTGTTCTGCACCCAAATAGCCCCTACGTTCCTTGGAGTCCTGAAGCAAGACGCGAAATTCTGCCACCTCTCGATGTTCCATCCTATTCCACCGATTCCGACGCTTGCAGATCCTCTGAAAAGGGTGCTCAAATGTCAATACATCCTACTCGACCACGGAAAACGGGATCAAAGATAGTGACAGTCTCGAAGAGCTTAAGAAACTTCACTTTCTATCTTGGCAAGAACATCAGGCGAACCGCAAAGCGAATCTCTGGTCTTCAACGACCTGCTCCTGCTCAGACTCCCCTTCCGCACAGCCAGAATCGTAGTTTGCAAGACCACACTCAGACTTCTGTAAACTCCTATGACTCCTTGGATACGACTACTCTCTCCACCTGGCTTGGCCTCCAGCGGACTCAAATGGAGCAGGAGAGAGATACGCCAGGCATATCACTGGAGGATTATGAACGAATCGGAAGCTGGACAAGGATACCTCAATCCGAGAATCGGGGCATCGGCAAGACGGACGGATACGACAAAAGTCTTTCGTTTCTTCCCTCAAGTCCCTCAGACCCAAGCCAAGGTGACCCCTATCATGAGTTGATTTCATCGCTAGATGGGGACATGAGGATGCCAGGGGGGTGGGTTGGTTAACGTATTTCGATTGCATGTAGATTAAATATGTAAGACTATGAGAACAGCACCTCGAACCTATGTACTACAACTCAATAAGCGATGATACTTTTTATGGGCTACTTATGGACAGGGGAACCTGAAGACGTGAATCGAGGTTATGTAATTTGACCATTGAACGTTGAACTCGACTTTGAAGCTGGGTCTCTTCCACAGCTGCAATGCGCAAATGTCATTGTCAAGATCTTCAAGTATGCGTTCCGTTGAAATCAATTGCCCTCATTACTAGGGGACACTGCAGGGGCACCGCCAAAACACCTTGCAAGACACTTTGTCAAAGAGTTTTGTTGATGAGTGTATAAAGAATATTTTGTGTCAAGTTCAGTGGACTGCAGTGATACTAATTCCCACTGCCACTCGTCGCCAGCCTTCGGCTGACTCCTCGTGGCAGCGGGCAACCTGGTACGCTTGACATAAGTGCTCTACTTTATTTTTCTTTATAGTCGAACATTTTATAGTCGTACATATGCAGCCCGAGTGGTAGAAGGACGGACACCTGAGGTCCTTGTCTGACACTATTTTGAATGGCAAATCAAACCGCATATTCTTGCATAAATACGGATTTGAGAGACCTTGCTAGCGCAAGGTGATTCTACCCTCAGGGCTGCATCACTTTATTTATTTTTTGCATCGCCAGGCTTGACCCAATCCATACTCCACAGGACTGTTACTCTATAACTTCGAGCTGTAAGATGAACCATCACGGCCTAGTCGGATTGTGAATGTACCCTCCAGCTGCTCCATATTCGTGATGCTAAGCAGAGACGACAATCAGCTTATACCGCTTAGGGTTGCGGAAAAAACCTCCGGAGGGGTTTCTGACCAGTAATTTACTGGGTCTGGGGTTTCCCGGGGGTAACATACCGATTCTTTACTAGTAATTTACCAGTCACGTGCTGCTAAAAGCCCGTTCAGTGCACCCAGCTTGGCCCGTTATTCTGTGAAAATAAGCTTGTTTCAAACTTCAAAGATTGCAAACCTACAGTAGGCAGCCTCCGCACCCAGTGCCCACACTGCAGAAGGGTGAAAAGAGTTAGAATAATTATATCTTGCACGTGACTACATAAGGTAACTTACCTGGCAATTTTTGACCTCCAGGAAAGATACCAGTATCATACCGGTAAATAACTGGTAAATAATATGTTTGGTAAATAACTATAGGTTTTTTCCGCAACCCTAATACCGCTTACGTTACTTACCGTTTATATCCGTTCATGTCGAGTCAGGCCCCGGGAAGCTCCCTATAAGGTTTGTCGGAAAAAATGCCCGAAAATGGGTCTGGCAAGAGGTGTGCCCGATTCGAAACCCTGACATTGTGACCTCCTGCCATATTAGGAACACCCCCGTGCGAAACTACGA